>JAGKTI010019848.1:0-16715 GCA_018397915.1 Birgus latro | reverse complement strand
TGTGTGTGTGTGTGTGTGTGTGTGTGTGTGTGTGTGTGTGTGTGTGTATGGATATCCACGCTCGTATTTTGTTCGAGGTTCAATGAATTCATCGGACCTTGTTCTTGTTAGCCAAAAAGGATTACTTTGGCTTCTTTTATCAGTTACTTTCTACATATCGTACTCTATCAAGAAACAGGCGTCCACACCAAAGGTATGGAACATATCCGAGCGAGCATGGCTGTATTTTTGGCATCTTTCAGTTACGCTTGGCTTTAAGGAAAACTGGTACCTCTAGAAGGCAATGTTCACAATTTCAAAAAGGTATGGCATACCAAGATTGGCATACTAGCTTAGAAGGAAAAAAGTGTTTTGTTCTTGTTTTGCGGAAATGTTCTGGGCGCTTTTCAGTTACATTAGGCTCTCTCACTCATTTTTTAATTCTGGTAATTTTCATGACAATTTCAAAATGGTATGATAGGCTTTGCCACGATAGGCTTCGCCACACTGGTTCAACAGCTGAGGTTTCGGTGCTCGTCGAGCAGAGAAATTTTAAAACCATGTGGGGCAAGAATTTTACGCATCAAAATTCCGGTGAAGTATAGTGTTCTTGGCTGCAAAGTACATTAAAAATCAACTTAAAAGGAAGCCAAATTTTCTCTTACGGAATCACTATAGTGAGGCTGGCAGAAGCTGATTTTTAAAATGGAATGGAAGCTAAACCAAGCAACAAAACCAGCTTTTTTTTTCTTCAAAATTGCTTGAGACTGTTGAAAAAAAAAATTAAAAGTGAAATAAAATTTTTATCACTGTGTGACTCTAAGCTTGGACTTTGACACCATTTGTTAATTTTGTGGGTCGAAGGTAGTCAAGCATCTAGTGCCTACGCTGACACCTTCCTTTATAATATTCATTTGCATATGAAGACAGTATATTAAGATGATATAACTATCAAACACGTGAATATTAATACCCCATATGTAGAAATAATCTAGTTAAGATGAACAGTTACAAACTCTCCTACCCTGAGTGTAAAGCGGCCCCACAACACACCTTCTTTACAAGAATGCCTGTCTCCTTGAACTCACCCACTTTTATATATTTTCTTTAAGACAGGCTGAGAGCACTAATGAATATTCAATATTTTTTTCCTCTAGTACGTTCTTCCCGTTGTTGGTTGCAGGGAGCGGGAGTTAATTAGTCCTTTCGTTCCTACTGGGAGAGGAACCAATTGCGGTTTTGCGTGCGCTTCCCCCTTCACTGCTGGTTCACTGTTTGCAGGTGGCTGACTCTCTCCACTGACTGCCAAGATTTCTCTCAGGTGAATAAAACCGTCTGCTCTTAGCCTGCATTTAGGTGTGACTGGGACAGTGAAAGTCCTTATTAAACCATTTTCACGCCAGACGATATCAACATAGTAAACATTGCTTGTGAATATGATGAAATTTCATTGGAACCCAACATGTCTGGAACTCAAAAACAGTTTATCATTTATTTATTATTTTATTTATTTATTTATTTATTTACTTATCTATTAACGAAATGAATATATGAGTCTGAAAGAACCTGACTTTCTAGTTGCGGTTTCTATGTGCTAATCAATACACTACCTGCTCCCTATATACAACTACAATTAGCTGATTCCTGACTACTGATTTGTTTTTCTTTAGTACAATGACGTCTGACTCTATAGTTTTTCTTGTTAACTTATGATTTTAATCTATTTTGGAATGGCCTCTCGTTTCGAAGGACTTTACAGTAAGAAGGCTATACTGTACTTCACTCCTCCGGTTTGAAGTCTTTCCTGACTTAAATAAATCTTCCTGGAAACAGCATGAATGACATAAAAAAAAAAAAATCGACTGTTATGAGTCAAACATAGTAGTTTATATTTATTCGCCATAAAAAATACTCCAAATTTGCAAGGAACATTGTATTCCTCGTGAATTAATTGCTATAGTTAGATGACAGTGAGCTATTCAAAGAGGCTGCAAAATTACCATTATCATTCCAATTACGTGTTTTATATTTTGCTCCTGCTGCCTCTATATATTGGGAGAGCGCCCCAGCAGTAAGAAAAATAATGCTGGCTACGTTAGTGATTCCTATATGCTGTATAAAATTGTCTGTGAGTAAAATAAATAAGAAAAAGTACGCAATGGGATTGAAGGGAAATTAAGGAAGACATGGGTGGCATCGTTCAAACCGATTTCTCGATGGCACTGGAGGCCTCTGCATTTTTTTTTTTTTGGGGGGGGGGAAGAGGAGGATTTATTAAGGATGTTACACCTTAATGTTCTCCTTTAAGCTATTTATATATTTTCAGTGCTGACACTCTGCCTTTGCGACGTATACGAGTAGGACAAGAGTGCAATATGAAAAATAAATGGGTGACTGGCCACCTAAGAAGGGGGGGGGGTTCAGGAAATCCGAACCTCTCCCTCCCACCTCCCTTTCTTTTAATTTGGGTATTTTTCTCCCTCTGTAACAAGTTGAAAGATTTACTGAAAGAAAAACAGCTTTAGATGTATGAAAATTCTTTAACGCGTGAATCTGTGACCCCCACAGGAAGCTGTGACCCCACAGATGAAGCTTTACAGTTACGGATGTACAATATAATAGGCTATGGTAATGCATAATAATTTTCTTTTAATATATTATGGGAAAAATAAAAGGAACAAGTTTTGGACCCACTTCCCCTTTAAATAAGCCGCTCTGGGTGTCCGTCTGAGCGTGACGTCAAATGAAAACAAACTTGTCGGCAGATGCACATCATCCATTCCACGAAGAGGAAGAAGTTAAAAGAGTCTATGTTAGGTGCCACCGAACTGAAAACTACAGGTATCCAATTAAATTTCTCTTCTTGGTTCCTCAGAAGACTGCTTGCCCCATTTTATCACTGCAGGGAATTCGAACTTGCAACTGGATTCCTACATTTTTCTTACCGTGGGGTGAGTGCGATTTTTAAATGAGAGGAAACTTATTTGCGTGCTTTCCACTTGGAGTTACGATGTATGATACCTAAAATAAACATTCCTAAAATTGTGCCAAAAACTGAGGCCTCATTATACTGCTAGACACAAAACCATAATTCTAATAAATACTGTGGCTGGTAAAAGTAGCAATGGCTCTAATAAACTGTTACGAAACTTGGGTTGCATTCTATCCCTCCCTTTGCCCATCCTTTCAGCCATCTATAAAGAAACATCATATAATACTGGCCTAAAATCTGATTAAGAATTATAGCATGCAGTGAAAAAAGATGTAAGGTAACTATGGTCGGTTTGTCTACCTTATCGAACTGGGCCACTCCAACTCCATGAATACGAAGTCATGGTTGAAAGAAAAATGCCACATTAATTATGAGGTAGGAAAGAGTCTATGGTTACAAATAACTCCAATCTGACTGCACTTGGCCACTGATTGTAATAAGTGGGTAACAGATATCATCTGGTTGGGGAAAAAAAAAAAGATAAAAATCCAGTTTAGTTTCAGGAGAAATACTTTACCGATTCACTTCCTCATCTCCCTGTTTTTTATATTTTTGAAATGATTTTTATAGTTGTAAATAATTTTTTACCGATTATTTTGTTTTCCCTGTTCTTATTACCAGTGTTCATTTCAATCACTGATGTGTTTCTCAAGTGTAATGGCAGACTTCCAAAACCTGCTTATATCTGCCATAACTTATTATTACTTGCCTAACCTTACATATTCATATCCTAACCCAACAATATAAGTCTAGCCTAACCAAAACTAACCTAACCCATTCTAAACTAAACCTACTTAACCATTACCTAACCCAATCTAACCTGACCTAACCAACGGTAACAACATGACAAAATGGAAACCTAAATGTAATACTGGTACAGCTGAGTACCCTTTAGCAAATGTCCACTATTTTACTTAAGAAACAATACACATTAGGAAAACACATACAATCAGTTACCTTCTCACAATGTTGTATACTCGTACAGGAGGGATGCTAATAGCTTCTAAAGAAGGCAAAAAAAAACTAAAAATTTGTTAAAGTAGTAGATTGGTGGCTGCCATCAACCCTAAGAAGTACTGCCATGAGAGTGAAATGTGACTGCAAGTTTGCTAGTTAGCATAGAATCACCATAGACAGAAAATGTTCAGCCACATGCACAGTCACTTACTGATCCTTTTTCGAATGACTGTCAAAGTCAAAGCTGGGACTCTCACGTTGTTACATATCTTATTACACGTCTCAAAATATCTTTTTTTCCCCAACAGCTCCCAGCAACTGTTGGGAGGTAATACGCAGGTTTGGGCACTTGGTTTGGCTTCCGGTCTGTAGAAAACATCAGCTGTACTATGGCTAACCCCAGTAAGGTGATCCCTTGAGAGAAAACCTAGCATCTTTTCTGAATCAGATTAGATTAAATTGTTTACAACTAAGTTACAGTATGTCAAGGTTACGTCCAAAGGGTCCTAATGTTACTGGTTGGTAAGAATACCAAGATTAAATTAAAAGATTCACAGGATACGTCTATATTTTCTAGTTTTTTCTTTTGTTATCGCTCCCTTCTCCCCAAAAAAACTTCCCTTATTAAATATGTGCAGCTGTCTGTAATACCCAATAAGAATATGGTGCCTTAATATGGGATGCACCTGGCAAATGTCAACACCAATGTGCTGTGGTACACTGCTTTGGAAACACGGGACTACAGAATATCCCTAGCAGAATTATTTCTCTATTTTGTGTTATGATCCAATGTCTAACTTTCCTTTTTTCCTTGCAGTTCTGTTTGGTGGTGCAACAAAGAAGAAGGGACAGTCCTGCAGTACAATACACAATCAACAGAAAAATGCTGTAGTAACTATGTTGCCTTCTTGAAGTGTGCCTGTTTCATGCATCATGATGGTTTCATATTCTGTAGCTATATACTTTGTTGACTTACACAGTCCAAGTTAGTTTTGTATATGAGGAAGTGATATTTTCCTTATATAGAGGAAAACACGTAAGGCAATTATGTAGTTCCTCAAAATGCATGGCAGTATTGTTTTTCGATATGATTAACACATATTAAGCATTACAAAGTGATTCTGAGGCTGTCTATGAAGTAGAATACAAGGAATAAATGACTCCAGTTTTCACACAAAAGTCATGGATGATTCAGGTTCCCAGTCAAGGCAAACAGTGGCAGACTCTAATTTGGGCCAGCCTCAGTGGGGGTGGCCAACAACTACCGGTATGTCAGTGGTCCTGACTGGCTCATCATTCCTGGCTGGTATACTGATTGGCCACAAGCTAGCCACCTTCTACCGTAGAATTTTGTCCCTAGTTGCAGTTGGACCAACCAAGATGGCCTTGGTTGTACGAGAGGACTTGAAAATGAGCAAAGGTTTGTTTTTTGTTTACAATATATAGTAGAATAAATGGGAGCTCTGTTTCTGTCTTAAGCCAGCATATTGTACATGGTATGTTGCTCCATTACTTAGTTGCTGTAAGAATTAACCCGACAACTGCGGCATTAGGTCTCCTGGTCTAACCCCGTGTACAAAAAAAATGAGAAAATTTTTTTCCCCAAAAAATAATGTTTGCTCATATAAAATGAAACAGTGCATGGAAGTCAGGAAAAACAAATATGAGTTCATTATTTACCTTAGTTCAGTCTTAGTGAAGCAATGTGTACATATGGGAGAAATATGTAGCGCACCAGTTTCAATTATATGATGAATGTCACAAGTTTTCCATCATATGATGTAGTTACAGCTATTGGGTTTAAGTGGAATTAGGGAAACAATACATTTAAACACTGCACATACATAGTACGACGTGAAAGTTGGATGGTAGGCTGATTTTTTAAATGGAACTTTTTATTTATTATGCTATGTGAACTCATTTCATGTGTATGAAACAAGCAGCAGTTTGTGATCTATTCTCTAGTGGTTCAATAAAATGTTATATTGGAACTTTGGGGAAAACCTGTACTGATCTGTTGTAAGTGATTTTCACTGTACTGTATTTGAATTATGCTGAATATATCAAATCATATTTCACATCAGTCTGAGACACTATGAGGTAATATAAAGGGTGCTTAGTAATACAGCATCAATTTGATGCAGTATACGCTTGCATATACATGCACAGTACTGTAAATAAAGCTTCACAATGTTATAATACGAGAAACAGTACACCAGCTAAAGTATCGATAACAAGATTTTAAAGTGTCTTAGCTGGCCTTTGGACAGTGAATGCAGGCTACATTATCTCTCCTTTTTTTTTTAGTGAATTTGTGTTTATCCATAGTAAATTCTGTACTATACTGACAAGAGGTTTACATTTCCAGGAAAGATAGCAGCCCAGTGCAGCCATGGAACCTTGATGGCATATCAGAAGATGACACGGCTCAACCCTCAAGTGCTGCAGTCGTGGGAGGACAGTGGCCAGCCAAAGGTGGTCCTTCGAGCAACTGATCTACAACACCTCATCTTACTAAGTGATGTATGATATGAGAAGAGTGGAATAATACACTGATGAGAAAGACAAAGAAGAGAAAGCAGAACGACTGGCTCAATGAGAGGATGTCAGAACAAAAGTTGTCTGGGTTGAGTTGCCACATAAGGATTCCCAGGGGGAAGGAATGCATCAGAGATGCCTCCACAGCCATGATTTCAAACTTAACATTACATAGATCTGTTATTGGTAGCTCAAAACTTTTCTAAAGTGTACACATATTAGTGCTGTCATAAACTGTTCCTAATTCAGTCTAGTAAAATGCATAACTATCACCTCAACACTGGACAACATGACTGTCATCTCAACACTGTATAAAATAACTGTCATCTCACCACTGAACAACATAACTGTCATCTCAACACTGAACAACATAACTGTTATCTCAACACTGAACAACATAACTGTCATCTCAACACTGAACATAACTGTCATCTCAACACTGGACAGCATAACTATCACCTCAACACTAGACAGCATAACTGTCACCTCAATGCTGGACAACATAACTATCACCTCAAAACAGGACAACATAACTATCAACTCAACACTCTACAACAGGTCTTTGTTTCATGTGAAACTCTGGCTATAACTTCACTCCAGCCAGTGGTGGTGATGATAGCGAGAAAATACTAAGGCTCACAAGCGTAACCGTTCCTCCTCACATATTATATCCATTTGCATATTTCCAACTTTTTATTAACTTCTTTCATCATTTTGTAATATAGCTTCCATCCAACATCATCCATCCATCATCCCTTCTGCTGTATTTGCAGATTGTTCACTCAGAAAATACTGTAGCTAGTGAATCCCTTACCCTATTTACTGATAATTTACTGATTAATTATTACCTTTACATGCATCATCATCAGCTTCTTTGATCATTTGGTAATATGGCTTTCTGCTGTTTGCATTTTCTTAACATTAAACTCCTTTGTCTGGTTACTGCCTATTTATTCAGTGTAAGGTAAATCTCTTTCTGTGAATGGATTATTTATTCACTTTAGGGTAAATATCTTTCAGTGAAGGGATTGAGGTTGTTTTAATTTGTTAGGGCTACCATCATGTGATGTTGTTCAATTGTAAGAAACTTTTCTTTAATCCCTACACGCCGGGGGTTTCCCAACGTCGCACAGTCCTCCCTACGGGGGATTTCTTTGATTTTGGAAAAAATACCCTTACTCCAAACCCTAATACCTGCCAAACTACAACAGCTAGAGAAAAAAATTAAAGATAAATAAGACTCTCCAACTCTTCCTCTTTCAAATGAAAGTATCCCCATGTCTCCTGGTGGTCCCGTCGATGAGTAAGATTAAGTTAAAATTCAAATGGTGGTGGGAAGACGCTTTCGACTATACATGTCAACCGGCATTGCTCCGCGCCCAAAATCGTGACAGCTATACACATCAGCCGGCGTGTAGGGGTTAAATATTAGTTAAAACCTATCACTGTCGACTCGTTCAGTATGATTTTTAACATCTTATTCTGGCTACTGACTGATAATTTTATTCAGCCTATGAGGGACCATCCATAACTTGGCTAGTATCTACGGTAAATGGTAATGCAGTAGGAACAATACAGTATAGGCACCTGGTGAACTAATGTTAAACTGTCCTGGCCAAGCACACAGATTCATTCCCCAAGAGGTGACAAGGTTTTTTTCTGGCTATGTAAGAAAATACTACCAAGAGGATTGGGCTGGTCACTTGCCTTCAAATGTGCTAAACTACAATCATTATAGTTGGTCAACCCCAGCCTATCTGGCCAAGCAGACCCATCAACCACATGGGCCATCCCATGCAGTGAACCAATGTTTCCTTGCAGCTGACAGTGGCTCACCACAGCAAGGCACAGGGAACAGTGTTTAAGTTTTGTTCCTGGGTGGATGCGTCTCTCCACCCAGTTAACGAGGGCACAATAGTTAACTCCATGTCACCCCACAATCTGGTTATATGGTTACCAATCAGCACTGTAAATGGTTTCCTGCTTTATATGAAACCATTAGACTTGTCTTTCAGTGTATATCCACCAAAGTAGAAAGAATGGTACATAACCAAAAGTGGGAAGGGAGAAGTTGGAAGTGAGGAGGGCAAACACAGAAACAAATGATAAAGATGAATGAAGAAGAAGGCAGCAATACATCAAGTAATTGGATGATGGTCACCACCATCTGCCACTTGTACTGGAGTACAGTAACTTAGCCTTTATCTCTACTCCTCAAAACGGGTGAGAAGAGATTTATTTCTGCTGCAATATACAGTACCTGTTAAGCCTGTTAAGGTGTTCTGAATATGTATGATGGTTTCTCTTTTACCAGAACTGGAAGAGCCAGAGTTTGAATCTTGAGCTGGTCAGACTCTTGGGCAAAGTTTGTTTCCCCCTTGTCCTATTCACATAGCAATACTATTTGTGACTTGGATATTACATTGATTATTGCAGGTCATTTTTAGGGGAAGATTAAACTTGGCAAACCTTGATTGCTTAATAACCCTCTTGCTGATGATAAGCAATAATCCCTAACCTCCTCCTCCTCCTTCACCAGATGGCAGTAGCAAAAGGTGTGCCAGCAACAACAGTGTGCGATGCTGGCAGAACCCAAGTGGCACAAGGCACTTCAACCGTTCTAGCTGTGGGACCTGCCAAAGTAGCCGATGTTGACAGAATAACTGGCAATCTAAAGTTGCTTTGAGCTTGATTATGAGACTGTAAGAGTTATTTATGGAATGTTATAATTAGTTTAAGATTTGTTAGAGCTGTTTTGTACAATACCATAATTTATTTTGTACATAAATGGAAATGAACTTAAAATAATTCCTGTCTTTTTTCTTGAAAATATTCAGTCCCATATTTTGATAACTAGCAATTAGTTTCCCATATTTTGATAACTAGCAATTGGTTGGCTATCTGAGGAGTATTATTAGCTATTAGTCAAGTATCTGTGAAGTTCCCGTACCACATATATACTTCTTTTGCTCCTCATGAAGATGAGCATCATATTCATTGTAACTTAAATTTCCCATGTATACATGGAAAGCGGATATAAAACCAGTTTCTTTTATCTTTTTTTGGACCTGAAGGGACAAATGCTACTTGCAACACATTGTGGGTGAGGGCCACCACAAGTCTATGCAAGTACAGGTACAAGGAAACTGATTATCCTGCCCTCTGCTCCTACTCTATTTAGTTGCCTTGGCCAATATGCAGGGGATATATGAGAGCACCCATAGCACTTTCCCTCAAGTTACCAATGGACTGTGTATTTACAGCAAGAGTTAAATGTCCTCTTGGTCAGAGTTCTGTCAATGAAACTGCAACACGTGCGAGACTGGGCACATTAGGCTTCTGATATTTGTACAGTATACGGCCAATAATCATTCTGCTGCTCAGCCTTCATTGTGGGTACTATGAATACACAGCAGGAATTGAATAATTAACTGTCCATGAGTTTTAAATGTTAACTAGGAATATACAGAGTAAGATCAGAAAAAACACTATGAAATATGAGCGAGGTTGGATTAACAATTTTCTGGGTGGTATGAAGAAGGCAATGAGTCACAGCATTGAATGTGTATTACTACCATGATCAAAGCTTATCAACAAATCTCTGCTGACTGTGACAATGTAAAGTGTTATATGAAAATTTATATATATATGGGACAGATAACAATATGAAGTACACAACATACACATAAGGAAAGTAAGGATACTTTTATTAAGGAAGGAATGTGGTAACCATGTACTGTAACCAAATTATGGAGCCTGGTAGTACAGTGGGTAATTAAGGCGCTCGAATCGGATTGAGCCTGTGTAGGTTTATATCCAAGGGGTGGTTGGGTCTTATTGCTTATGTAATGCCACTCAGGGATGAGTGAGGCTGGTCACTCTCATCTTAAATGACGGGACCAACTAGCCCAGCCCTGGGCTACTACGCTCCTCATGGGGAAATACAGGATTGGATGATGGATAAGAAATATTCGTACACATAATGCTGGCAAACCTTTGCTTGTGAGATTATGCTGCATGAGGGGGGGTGAAGGTGAAAAAATAATAATAATAATAATGTGTGTTTAACAGGAATTTCCTAAGAGCAGTAATTGTTACTAAAATAATGTACAGGTTGAACAGCAGCAGGATATGTGGACGTTCAGTATCGGTATTGAAAAAATATGTGGTGTGATGCAGTGGGTAGCCCCCTTCCCCTTCCCATATGTCTGTCATGACTCTCCCTACAGTTCCAACCCCTTCTCTGACTCATTCTTTTTTTCTTTGCCCATCTGCCCACTCACCCGCCTGAATCCCTACACATTCACCACCTTTTCTAATTCTCCATTTCCCTTTCTTACCTGTCCCTCCTTTTCCCTTTCCTAACTGTTTATCCTTTTCCCTGTATCTATCTATCCACCTGACTCCCTACACATCCAGCCCCTTTCCTCTCTGTTCATACCTTTTCCTTTTTTCTATCTGTCTCTTTTTTTCTATCTACCTACTCTCCCTGTATGCCCATTTCCTTTATACTTCATTTTATTATCTATCTGTCTACTGTCTGATGTTGCATCCTCAGCATGGCAACTGTGACAAAAGGACCTCCAAAAATTTCTGTCCAAACTCGTCAATGACACCTCCGCAAGTGACACACCACATACCTCATATACACCTCTACCTTGTCCCTCCACCTACCTCAACTCCCACCCACTCCATCATATACCAGTAGTCCTTATTATATGTCAGGGATGTGTTTCAGTATACTGTATCACACAACTTATTCCATACATCTGGTAAATTTATCTGTGTGAAACTGGGAAATCAGTTTGGATTGCAGGGGAACTTTAAGACAGTGTTTCTGTAATTTACTGTGGAATTAACTGGATACAAGAAAGTTGAAAAAGGTAATACCTGTATATGAAAAAACTTGCTGGTACTGTATCCCTTTAGAGTAGTCAATATCAATTTTTTTTTGTTTTTTTGTTCCATGTGGTCAAATCACTGCAAATTATGTCCATTTCTTTTTCCTACCATATCCATTGCCACTTGTAATGGTTTTTAAGTATCTGATTGCTAGGATTTTTCTCCGCTGAGCAAAATCTTGTGGTGCTGCCATGCATACAACACCCAAGTGCACTAATAATATCAGAAAGGCTAAAGAAACATACAAGTGTTTGGAAATAACATCCACTTTCTAAGTCTTCCACTCCTTTGCAACTAACCTCAACTTGTTTAACCCAAAGTACCCAGTTCTTAGGAACATAAGTAATTAGAAAAGTGTATGAAACAAAGTAACATTCCATTTTTCCTGTTTTGCACCTTTTTTCCACCTCATCTTCCCTGGTTGAGTAATTTTACCAACACAAGCTATACACAGATTGAGATTCACAAAACTTTAGTACCCAAGATATATTAATGCAGGAAGAACAAAAGATAAGATTAAGAATACGTACTCTTCTTTCGTTATTGTTCCTATTGACTGTAAATTTTTAAATCACTATCTTGGGCTTGTCCTCTACCTCCAGTGTCCCAGCAGAACTGTACTGTACCATAAACTAAGACTGGACAACTTCAGCAACTGTGGGGTGTCTATCACCCTCTGAGCTATTGTCAACAACTCTAGTGATTGTATGAGTGGCAGAACAATAAAAGTACAGTAAAAGGTGGGAAGGGGGAAGGATGAGAAAAATAAAAACACTCTCCCTATTTACCTCACAAGTCCACCTGATAGGGGAGGAAAAAAATCTAACACGACAGGACCAAACCAGATCATAAACATTCACCTCAAATGGATTGTCCCCATATCCAAATATACTCTCACTGAAATCTTCTCTTTCATGCAGCTACCAAGCACTTCACTACCAAACTAATGAAAATTAAAGTGAAAATCTACAGGTATGTATAAATTGCAATGAGACCTGCCTATCCCAAAAGTATGTTAACTCTCTTGCAGCCCTGAATGCACTGACATTTTTCAATCTAAATCAGACTAATGTAGTTTATTTCATTTTCCACTGTCCAGTCAATCAGTGTAGAGGACCAGGGCTAGGCTGCTGAGTCCCAGCATTTTATATGAGGGTGTACTCTTGCCATCCTCTGAGCTGCATTACAGTAAGTGAGCAGTAAACCAAAACCTTCCTTTGGATATAAGCTCTTGCGGGCCACATCCGACTGGAAGACCTTAACCTACTAGACCACCAGGTATCCATTTGGTTAACAGCACCAAACATGATACAATTTCCTGACTTGAAAAAAAAAAAAAAAAAAAAAAAAGGTTTGTTACTGTAGTCACCTGAAGGTAAAACTACATCAAATCAATGGATGGATGGTGAGGAAAATTCAAGCACTGCAAGGGTTAATAAAGAAAAATTGTAACCCACTGACTTTTAAAATTTCCTAAGCTGATAAAACAGTCTTGGTGATAATGATACTGACGATGATGATGACACGGGGTTGGAAGATTTATTTTACTTTTTTTTTAAGGCTGGGTAAAATAATACAATGGATCCACAGAAGGCGATTTAAGGGACAAGATTCCAGATAATTAGGGAGCCAGTTCGGAGTCAGAGCTGCTGATTATCTCTGCGCAATTATGGCAGGCGGGCAGACATTGTAAGCTGATAACGGTATTAGTGCGCGGACTGCATTACCAGACGGTGATATTCTCTCTCTCTCTCTCTCTCTCTCTCAAAATTTCTTGATTTCTACTTGTCTAATTATTCTTATCCTCTCTTTCTCACAATTTTCCTCCAATTCTCTCTCTCTCTCTAATTTTCTCGATTTTTTCTTGTTTAATTTATTCTTACCCTTCTCTCATTCTCACACAAATTCTTCCATTTCTCCTTGTCTAATTATTTTACCCTGCTTTCTCTCTCTCTCTCTCTCTCTCTCTCTCTCTCTCTCCTACGACCCGAGGCGCACCAAGGAGAGGAATAGTCTGTTTACCTCGTAGAGTTATGCTCATAAAAAATTACGCTGCTGCTCAAGTGTCCCTGTGTATTCAGCTCCAGTTTTATGTACCAACAAACAGACAGACCTGAAGCTATGCGGGTAAGAACAATAGGCTGACAGCTGTTATATGTCGGTATATTTATTCTGCCCCCCCACCCCCTTTTGGTGGCATGGGATGGGTCACAGAAAAACAAAAAGTGATACTAAGGATGTAGAGTTGTATATTTGGAGTTGTTCGGGTAAGAACAACAGGCTGACTGCGTTGATTTGCTTGTATACTTATTCTGCCCCCCCCCCCCTCCCCCCCTTCCCGGTGGCATGAAGTGAGTATCTCAGAAAAAACACAGTAAATTGTGGATACTAAAATCGTGGAGCTGTGCCCCATATAACTGTGATATTATTATTTAACCTCAAAATATGTGTTCTCCTTTAACTGCTGGCATGGAGTGGGTGTCTGAAAAAGGGGGGGGAGCAGTGAGATCGTAGAATTTTACCCAAACAAATCATAACGTAATTTCGAAAGTGTGATTCACGAACCTGAAATAGTTTTGAAAATGTGTAGAAGCGCGTTTATTAGCTCAAAATTAAGCAACCCATGTTCACGTGAAGGCCCAAAGTGATTTAACCCTTTCAATACGGTCATAAGCAATGGAAAAGACAAGCAGGAAGACAGCTCCTGAGTTGACTAGCAGCAAACTGATGGAGTACCGGTTAACAACATCAGAAAGGTGGTCACAAAAGGTGTGAGAGTGTGCAGATATCGAGATGCTATGCCCCCCGTAACTGGCAGGCAATGCAAGCATGCAGTTCAGAACAGTAGTTGGTATAAATAACAAAAGATAGAATGACCAACTAGGACAGTGTATGTGAGTGAGATGGAGGTAGAGAGGGAAAGACTGAGAATGAGGTGGAAGGATAGGGTCGAGAGATATTTGGTTGAGGGTGGTGAGAGTTGGAGGGAAAACACCCTGATGGCGAAGGATAGGGTGATATGAAGATGATTTGTTCGTGGTCACCTCCTCCGGGATAAAAGCGTCTGGCTAATGACAGGTAAATGACTGCAAACAAACCTTGCTGCGCAGGAGTAAATAAAGTATTGGGGAGCGGGGGAATGATCACAGTGAATCAAGACAGCAAGAAGAAGAAAGAGAAAGGAACCACAAGTAATACTGATAACGGGGAGAATGAGGGGAGTGGAAGGAAACAAAGGGGTAAGAGGCAATAATCCTGATAATAAAGCAGATAATGAGGACAGTGGGTGGCATGGAAGGAGCAATGCAATTACGATTTCTATACCCAGCAATCCAAATAAGGCCCACCACAAGACCAGGGTATCTATGTGGGAGAGTGATAGCTTGTAATTATCCTTCCTCATGCTTGGCAAGCACGAATAAGTGAGTGCTATGAGAATGCTGTCTATAAAAGTCGAAGTGTTGTATTAGTTTTATCTATGTATGGGTCAATATTCGACACTGCATGCAGTTTGCCACTGATAGGAACCAACAGTGACCCATTACCTGCATCCTCTTTAAAAGTCCGCCACGAATGGCCTCCAAGCCCAGCGAGAATACCGGCCAGAGAAAATATGGCCTTTTTATTCCCCTGTTTCCTCTCAGCTGGAGAGAACAGTTGGATGGCAGACCTAGATACTGTCTGCATAAGAATTTCCCACACAAATAAAATCATCTGACAAAAGTACTCGAATCCACTGCAAAGGAAACATTTAGTCATACTTATTATGCATCAGAATAAAGTAATGAAGAAAAAGAAATTTAATAATCTTACTTTTTTTTTCTTAGTTTGTAAGTACCAAACATAAAATATCCGGCATAAGACGTCCTTAGCCTAGCAGGAATAAAGCAGATTATTTCAACACATTACGTGGTACTAACAGTAAAGCCTCCTGTGATGTTAGCCTCAAATGTCGAAGAACTGGCCAAAAGGCAGTCTGAATGGTAGCAATAATAATAATAATGATAATAATAATGAAAATAATAATAACAATAATAACAGTAATAATAATTAAAAAAAATAATAATTAGATACCACCACCACCACCACCCTCAACAACAACAACAACAACATAATAATAATAATAATAATAGTAATAATGATAATGATAATAGCAATAATTATTAATATTAAAATAGTATTCGCAAAAACAATACTAATAAAACAGCCAATATCCTTGAACTGTAAAATTTAAAGCACAATAATTACACTAAATCCCGTGCATAGATCAGCCTTAAAATGCTGACCGGAAGGAAATTTGCTGACGGCTTATACGCAGGGGGGTTGAGTCAGCACCGTGCCTTATAATCAGCCAGGAGGAATCCATGATATATATCCTTGGTGAGTCAGGCGAATACTTAAGATTTAGTGATGTGACCTCAAGACATCGCCCTTAGAGAGAGAGAGAGAGAGAGAGAGAGAGACCGTAACTTTTTCACCACGATGAGGTATTATTTCAACTGATTCGTATTATTTTACTTTACTCGTGCATTCCTCAGACTATACTCTTCAATTTAGTAAGGATATGCAGAAAAGCGGTAAATAATGGCTGTATCTATTCCTCTAGTGAAGAAAAGAAAACATAANAAGAGAGAGAGAGAGAGAGAGAGAGAGAGAGAGACCGTAACTTTTTCACCACGATGAGGTATTATTTCAACTGATTCGTATTATTTTACTTTACTCGTGCATTCCTCTGACTATACTCTTCAACTTAGTAAGGATATGCAGAAAAGCGGTAAATGATGGCTCTATCTATTCCTCTCGTGAAAAAAAAAGAAAACATAAAAAATAAACAATACGTTCCTCCTAAGCTGAATAAAACAGTCCGGAGACATACGAAATACTGATATATATTTCGGTAATAAAACTGATATTCTCAGGTGGAAAGAGTTAACCCCAAAAATAAAAAATAAAAATAAAGTCAAACGATAAAAAGGGGTGCCGGTAATTACAGGGATAAAAATAAAATAATGAAAGGAGTAAAGAAAAAAGGGGTAAATTAAATAGAATTATACCCAAGTCTTTTTCCTCATCTTGATTATTTCCTTTACACGTCCATGCATCGCCCAGCGCCATGTCAATACTCCTTAATTTAGCGTCCCTGGCTCTTCAAAAGGACGGAATCAGGCGTTTTCAGAATTAATAAAGGATGTTCCTTAACACTTCTTCCTAAGCGTTTTATTTTTGCATATGGCTCGTTAATATCCTTTTGTTTGTTATTTATCCTGAGTATGGCGATACTGGAAGGATTTATGTAAAACAGAAGAGCACAGTAAGATGTAATAAACAAAATAAATCGCCCAGGAAA
>JAGKTI010019847.1:0-16715 GCA_018397915.1 Birgus latro | reverse complement strand
CCTTTTGTGATAGCAAACTATATTTTACTGTTTGAGTGTAAGTTAAATGTTGTATAATAATGAATGCGCATATTACAGTATAAAATATTTTATCAATTCAGTCATCAGTTGATATCAGTTTATCAAGTACAATTCAGTTCAGTTAATTTTATTTTTATATTTTTCTCAGTTCCAATTCACTTTTTTTTTTTTTTTTCCAGTTTAATTCATAATTGACCCCAGCCCTGGTCTTAATAAAGGAGGTTATAGAAAGTAGAGATGATCGATNATAGTTGTATGATGTCATACCTGCGATCCTGAAATGCCAAAATTGGTGGAAAAGATGTGAAGCTCAAGAGGGTGTCTTTGTAATCGTCTTCTGTTACAGTGGTAGGTTATTCATCTTACTGTTATCACAATTGTGGCTGCATACGGACAAATTGTGGAATCCATTTGCGGAGTGTGTTAGTTGCACAGTATATGGAATGCCACAATAATTGTTTGAGCATGCCACTATAAGAGGCAGATCTGAAAATGCCTCTTTCTTTGATTGGGAATTGCAGGGACAATGCAGTTGAGTTTGTGGTAGTGGAATCCACTTGTGTAGTGTGCCAGTTGCCCAATGTAATGGAGTGCCACAATAATTGAGCATGCCACCAAAAGAGACATCGGAAAATACCACTTATTTAAATTGGAACTGCAGGGAAAATGCAGTTGAGTTCATGGTTGTGATGGTTATAAAAAATTACAGTAAATTGTTGATACATAGCGTAGACATTCCTCTAATTAACCAAAATAAGTCATATAAATATTTTACCAAAACAACAGGCACACAAAAATATTTCCTCTAATATCCTCCTCAATCTTGTATCATCATTACACACACTAGGTTCCATTCTCTCGCGATTTATCTTGGAATGATCACATCTCTTGTAAATTCTAGGCCAATCCTGTGCCTTCCCTGCACAGTTGTAGAATTTATCTTTCTACCTACAGCCAGATGCCATAATCCCGTAAGGGGTGGTCGTTTTTCTTTTGAGTTAGTTGGTTTATGGGGAGGGGCCCCGTATAGTGGACAACACTCTTGTGTGGGGAGGTTCCCCACATACAGCTCTTCTCGACTAGGTAGAGTCAAAGATGTTTTGTCTCATTAACTCGCCTCCTCATACTGGCTCCCTTCAACTTCACTCTATTGCATCGCCTTTCTGTCGCGACTTCAGTGCTCACTTCTCCATTGGACTGTCTGTTTGCATCCTTTCACTACTACGGTGGGCACGTAGCACCTGTTTAGCAGCAAACACTCATCCCTTTTCTGTCAAGTTCTGTAATGCAAGAGTTATCTGTTGCCCCCAGTCCTTCATGTATGCAACATGGAACAGATCAGCTCTCTCTCTCATGTATGCAACATGGAACAGGTCAGCTCTCTCTCTCATGTATGCAACATGGAACAGGTCAGCTCTTTCTCTCATGTATGCAACATGGAACAGGTCAGCTCTCTCTCATGTATGCAACATGGAACAGGTCAGCTCTCTCTCTCTCTCTCTCTCTCTCTCTCTCTCTCTCTCTCTCTCTCGTCTTTCGGCTTTGGTTTCCTCCTTGTATAACTAAAAAGAAAAAGGGAGGGGGGGGAGGCATGCATAATTCCTCTATTTCAACCATCATTCGTAAAAATTAACAATAGAGACATAAAAGATGGATTGGGGACTGGAAGTGTGGAGAGAGAAAAGTGGGGGAAGGATTGAGAGTGACTGAATTGGAAGGATTAGAACAGTGGTTTGTCAAACTCAATCCTTCCCAAGGGCAAACTTCAGTTCTGTTGATCGTCTGAGGGCCAAGTCTACCTAACCTTACCGAAATCAGCGTACGTATATAAAAAGGAGTACATGGTGAAGTGAGATATATGTTATTTAAAAACAAACATGGTTTACACCTCAAGGTATAATTGTAGGATAATACCGGTTAAACAAGCGTCAACTCACCCAAAATTGTTGCACGTGTGTCCCTGGGAGCTTGGACCAGCGTGTTTTTGTTTTGCACCTCAAGGTATAATTGTAGGATAATACCTGTTAAACAAGCGTCAACTCACCCAAAATTGTTGCACGTGTGTCCCTGGGAGCTTGGACCAGTGTGTTTTTGTTTTGCTCTTCGAATTTATCAAAACAGGAAATGAGTTTCTGGATTTCCATCAGATTAGTGTATTATATTTGGACACTGTATTATACATCATTACTTTAAAGTGCATGGAAATTTTAAATTTGCAAATGTGAAATTGAAAACTTGTTGAATGAAAATAATTCCGGTATAATATACGGCAAAAAACGCGGTCTGTTCAAACGTTCGAAGTTCGGCACGCCTTGGCTTCGGCTTCAAGTTATTGATACTGTTTAATAAGTTTCATGACATTTGTTCACTAATAAATTATTCAACAATGGCATTTTTATCAATCAAATTATCAATAAATATTTCCCAACAATGCAGTAATTTTTGTTCACATGATCATATAACAAATTTTTTGGGATTTTCTGTTTGTTATTTCTCATTTTTTCTTAAGTCATCGCGGGCCACTTTGTTCCTTATCGAGGGTCACATTTGGCCCATGGGCCACCAGTTTGACACCTCTGGATTAGAAGATAGATCAGGCTGAGCAGGCAATGGTTGGAGGTTGATTATCGGATGTTTATATGAAGCTACAGAATGAAAGTTTTTGGCGTATCAGATAGGATCAGGATTCCGGGGGTTGAGTGATGAGTGAATGGAAGTGTGACCCATCGAACTGAGCAAACCTGGGCTGTCTGGACGTTACTACTACACCCTGCCCTAGGGTGGGAAAGGAGGTCCGGATGATGATGATGGTGGTGGTGGTGGTGGTGGTTAAGAGCTAGTGCAAGACCTTAGTTACGAGAGAGGATGACGACAGTAATTATTGCTTGAGAGGAAGGATGGAATGGTTAGGTAGACAAAAAGATTATGATATATGATTGTTTGGGAGAAGTGAAAGGAAGGATTGGTTAGATGGAAGAGAGGATAATGACTCAAGGATGATTGTTTAAGAAGTATTGATTGAAGAGGGTAATGACTTATGATTAGGAAAAAAAGAGAGGAAGGATGGATGGATTTGGTAGACAAAAGAAGGATAGTTTGAAGAGAGGATAATGACTGTGTTATGATTGGGAAAGAATGAGAGGAATGATGGATTGCTTAGATGGGGAAGAGGATTCCGTAAGAATTAGTTGACCAAAAAAGTTGAGGCATTGACTAATTTGAATGGTGGGTAGGTATCTGGAATGAGGATAGAAAAGGAATTGAATAATGAATATGTAGGTATTATTTCAGGACAGCTATATTGACTGGTTTTTAGACAGACTAGAGGATGATTGATTTGAATGCAAGGAGTGGTAGATAGGTTTGGCTTGAGTGAGGATAGAAAAGGCATTGGGCAGTAGAGTGTAGATATTAAGTAAGAGGCTAGATTGATTGGCTATGCTTAGGACACAGACTGGATAGTGTTAAATTGGAAAAGATGAATGAATGGTTGAAAAAGAAGATTGTTTAGAATATAAATAGACAGCTAAAAGATGACTGAGGAGTGTCCCTCATCAGGGTGCAAAACCAAGGTAGAAGGGGGTGGATTAGGTTCGGGTGGTGCTGCTGTGGGGTGAAAGTTCTTGGGTTGGGGATCAGCAGGTTGGAATGGGTTCTCGATTGCCCGCTTGAGTGTATGGGGTCGTTCTGAGTACCGTGTAACCATAGGGATAAACGGAAAAGGTTCGGCTCTGACCCGTGGGACCTGCGAGGTGGAAACCCCCTGGGTTGCTCACTCCTCTTTCCTGCTGTCATCCACCTTGAAATTATCTCACAGTTGTTATTCCCTTCTTTGGGTTTATCCTTAAGTTGGGGCCCACCATTTCCTCCACCTTTTTCGGGCTTACCCTTAAGTAGAGTCCTTTTGATAGGTTAGTAATGAAAGACAAGAATTTGCAGGAGAGAGATGCGATGGTATGGATGGTAGAGAGAAGTGGGTAAGGTTTTTGAAGAAAGAGAAGGTTTCTTCAGGAGAGACTGGAAGATATAGTCAGAACATTGGCAAAGGATGGATCTGGATGTAGAGAAGGATGGCAAGCATTGTTTTTGGAGGATGAGGAAATTCAGAATGAATTTATTTGGGGGGGGGAAAAAGTAACGATTTGGTTGTGTGAGAGAAGAAAGGACTGGTTAAGAGTGACAAAGTTATGGTTGAAAGAGAACTGTGCAAAGAATGGTTGAAAGAGAACTGTGCAAAGAATGGTTGAGAGAGATTGAAGTGAGGAGAGGTTGGTTGGTAAGTCAGCAACGATGCATTTAGAGGATGAAAGAGGACTAGAAGTGGAATTGGAGGTGGATTGGTTGCAAGTGATCATACTAGGTGAAGATTAGTTGCATACTAGGTGAGGATTAGTTGAGAGTGAGAATACGAGTTTGTTGGTTGACAGATTAATCAAATGGAATAGTGAGAGCTGTGAGCCGTTGCTATCCAGCATGAAATTATGATAGAAATGCACTTTAATTATGGTAGAGATAATTGTGCATTATGCTGTGCCAGGGAGTGGATATTGTTGTGGTAGGTGATAGTCAAAATACTTATTCTGCGTCTGTAAGGTTTGACTTTAGGCTAGCATATGTTCTTTAATTTATTTGCCTATTTTGGGTTTCTACAGCATGTTTTGATGCAACAGTTTTTGTCACTATACCCCAGCCTAAATTAGATTGTGAACCCTTCAATTGGCCATTTTTGGGTTTGCGTAAACAAATTAATCTCGAAAATATCAGCTATGGGAATGTAACCTGTGTTACAACACCATCGTTGAATGAGAAGTGTGGGGGCAATGTTGTCATTACGCGAGGGATGCCTGTTGTGGACGTGTTGTTGTTGTTGTATTTTGTTCCAGGCTCATCTGGACGTGAACCTGGGAGGCTGCAGACTGAGAGAATACGTGTAAGCAGAGAACAGCATGGCAGCCACAGCGACCAGATGAACCAGCATGTTAGTGGACCTTTTTTTTTTTCCTCCAAGGTCTTCTGAATTTGGTTGAAATTGAAAGAACTTACCTTTAAATGGTGAATAATAGTGGAAAACAATTTGTAGCTTAGAAGGCAGGATATTTTAGTGTTGAAGGGGATGCTGTGAAAACGTTACTGCTGACATGTGTAAGGGATTGAAAACTGGGCGTAGGTACTGAATAAGAGGATAAAGTAGTATTGAGGCATTTGTCATGGTCATCTTGTTAGGAAGATTCCCTGGAGAAGTAAAGCATTTGAGGTGGATAATTTAGGTTGCTTATGGTAATTTCTAACCTCATAATTTCACAAGATTGGATGGATGGAATATGTCATGCCGAAACTCTCTAACCAGAGGAAACAATGTGAAGAGGATGATGTGTGGGAGGATACTGTAACCGTTTGATGTTCACCTTAAGCCATACAGGAGGAACATTATCAGTTCACCCAGGTGTGTAATGTTTCTTTCTGTCCAGTAACCACATAACTAACAAATGGACACCTGGTGGACATAACGAAAGGTGCTGCAATGAATGAGACGCATTAAGTCCAAGCCTGAGTTTTTTGGAATTAATTTCTCACAATATGTTGCTCAGGTGCTTTTGGGTTGGTCATCTTTGCTTTAAATATTTGGAATGAGCAGCTTGGAATTAATTGCCTGTTTAATGTTGCTGAGGTGGTTGTGGCTGGTTATCCATGCCTTGAAAGTAACATGCCCTGTGGTGCCTACATTTTTTAAAATAGAGCTGTAAAGTATGGAATGATTTATATTTGTGATAACCTGTAAATTTGGTAAAAAGCAGAACTTGACGTTTTACATGTGACTTATCCATCAGTACTTGTTACTAACATACAATTTCAACAAGCACTGTAATAATAGTATTTCATCAGTAACCTAAGGCATGTTTTAATATCCCAAAGTATAATTTTTACTTGACATATGTTGGAGTAACTCTTATTGTTCAGTAGGAAATTATAGCACAGATTTTAGGTTGACTTTTGAATCCAGATCAGGTCCTTTTTAGATTATTCTTGCTTGCTTCATGACTGTTAACTTAACCCCTGCTGGGCTGAATCTTTGTAAGGTGGTTGATCTCCCTGAGTCATTGTTTTATAACCAGTGCAAATTGTACATCTAGTGAGTCTTGCACTGAGCAGACTTTCATTGTGCCTCATGAGGTCTGCAGCTCGGCAAGGGTTACGAAAGGCCTCTTGTATTTCACTTTATATCAGGTTATCTGACTATTCCGTTTTAAAAATATCTGAAGGTGCACGGGATAGGCTGGTAGCAGCAATGTTACGCTGTAAAGGATGTCACCTGGATTCAGGGGGTCTTTAATGTACCTTGCTTATATTCTTCAAGTGAAGGAGCACTATGATGTTGGTGTGGATGTGCTAGAGAATATTGAGGGGAAACTGAGATGGGTTTGCCATATGGAAAGGATGGTGACTGAGATTGACAAAGAGTGTTTTAGTAAGGTTGAGAGGGAGACTGATGATGAGATAGAGGGATGAGGTGGAAAGGTACATGAGGGAGTGGGATGTGGGTTGGAGAGATGGTAGTCAGATGGCAGAAGACAGAGTGAGATGGAGGTGATTTTGTGTCCGCCCTTCATGCGGTTAAGGCATCTGCAGGTAGACAGATTAGTTTTGTTAATTAAATCCTGCTTGTTCACAGGTGCTGTACTGATGGAAACTTGAAAAGAAGCATATAATCTTCTGGGTGCAGAAAATTCTTCAGAGTACAAGCATCCGGGCAGAAAAATTGCCTGCTGCATGCAAGGAATACCTTATGAATACGAAGCTGGGAAGATATTTAGTGAGAATCTCCAGAAACAGCCACGTTAACAGAAAGGTGGCATTTATGAGGGGGAAAACACACACACACACACACATTTAATATGCACTCTAGTACACACAAACACATTTAATATGCACTCTAGTACACACACAAACACATTTAATATGCACTCTAGTACACACACACACACACATTTAATATGCACTCTAGTACACACGCACATTTAATATGCACTTTAGTACACACACACACATTTAATATGCACTCTAGTACACACACACATTTAATATGCACTCTAGTACACACACACACACATTTAATATGCACTCTAGTACACATACACACACATTTAATATGCACTCTAGTACACACACACACACTTAATATGCACTTAGGGACATATAGTACACACACACACATATATTTAATATGCACTTAGGGACATATAGTATACACACATTTAATATGCACTTATCGACATTAATACACAAACATTTAATATGTACTTATGGCCATTAGTAAACACGCACACACCTTAATATGCACGTATGGACATTAATATATGTACCTGAGAGGAGGGACGAGTTTGAACTGGGAGGTATGATAAGTGATTTGATTTTTTCAGCTGTGAGCTCAGTGGCAGATATAGACAATTCTGTGGCTCTAGCACTCCTTCATGACTAGCACAGTATTCTACTGTAACATCAATAGGTTATTAGAACTGCATTCAGGATGTAATAGCAATTTCAGGCCAAGTTAATGTAAAAAGGGTGGGAAGGATTTTGACTGAACTGGGTTGGAAATGGAAAATCTAGTATTGGAGAATGTGATAATGTAATTGCCATAAACGATATTTGAAGCCTTGTTTTGTGTTACCAGTTTTCAGGACCAACTTACCTAGCTTCGGGCTCCTGCGCTTCTCATGGAGCAACACAGTTTTAGATTATGATGATGGATGGATATAGGTGACGCATTATTCTAATGTAACATTAATAAATTATTAGAACTGAATTCAGGATAGATTAGTGGCAATTTCAGGTCAAGTTAATGTGAAAAGTGTGGGATGGAGTGTGGTTGAATTAGGTTAGGAATGGAAAATTTGGTACACGAGAAAGTGAGGTTTGATTTCTGTAAAATGGTATAATGCCTTAGGAAATGTAATTGCCATAAACGATATTTGAAACCTTGTTTTGTGTTATGTTTTAATTATTTATTGATGTGTAAGAGCAGAAGATTCTTCAGTGATCACATGACCCATTTGTACTTGATGCAGTTGCAGTATAATTCCTTGGTAATAGTAAGGTAGACAGTAATACTGAGTTTAAGATTTATATCTTATGTTTGGCTTCGTTGGCTAAAAATTTATTCAAGATTAGCATTTTCTGTGCTGCTAGTTGACTGGCTCTTAGCCAGATATTAACACAAGTTACTAATAAAGTGATCATTGAAAAGTTTGTTGGACCTGTTTCATGTAAGCTAATAAATTTGTTCAGAGTAGTTTGTAAATGAGATATATGTATGTATCTATAAGTATATTATTCAGACAAGGGATTTCTTGTAGATTAAAATTAATGTTTAACTTCAGTTATGAGAAGGGTAATGTCTATCTTGAGTCATTGTAAGATTTAAATTATCGACTGTAAATATGTATATATTGTATTATTAATTAGGGTTGACGTATTTGAAATAGTTCCAGCTTCGGTTGATCTATTTCTAATATAGATGTCCCCTACATTAAGCCCCGTTCCTCGCCTGACAGTCACCAGCTGATGAGTGGAAGTATGCAATATAGAAAGGTATTGGGCATTTTCAGTCAGTGGTGGTCTGTTGGGCGAGGTACATCACTTTTTCTATATATTTAAATTCCTTATACCATCTTGTAAAAGCTATCGTACTTAGGATCGACAGATGACTTATATGGAACAGCTCCTGACTGGTTTTGTTTCGTAAATTGATGTCCCCTATATTATATTTTGCCTCGGCTGACAGTCAGCAGGTAATGAGTGAAGGTATGTAATGTAGAAAGGCTTTACATATCTGCAGTCGATGGTGTTCTCTTGGTCGAGGTATTTTTACCATTAGTGTAGGTTTAGTTATTTGGATCTTTAGGCTTGAGTATCTGTTAGCGATTGGTCTGTTAGGTTATTAGATTTAGGGTTTTTAGATTAGGTATAGGTCTTAGAAGTGAAGCCAGTGAATGTACAGTGAGATTGGATGGGGAGGATATGGAGAATGTGAGTGCATTTAAGTACTTGGGTAGTGCGATGAGTAAGGATGGAAGTCTGGAGGGTGAAGTGCTTGAAAGGGTGCAACAGGGAAGGAAGGTTGCTGGTTCATTGAAAGCAGTGATAAGAAACGGAAGTGAGCATGGAAGTGAAACAGTTGTTACATGACAGTACTGTGATACCAACCCTAACATACGGAAGTGAAGCTTGGACCCTATTGGAAGGACAGAAGTCAAAAGTGAGAGTAGTGGAAATGAGTTATTTGAGAGGAGCATGTGTAGTCACATGGAGAGACAGACTAACGAATGAGGAAGTGAAGGTGTGTTGTGTGGATGTGGAAGTGATAGGAGAAACACTTTAAGGTGGTTTGGGCATGTGGAGAGTGAAAGACTGATGAGGAGAGTATGTGAGTTGGGGGGGAGGATGAAATGGAGGGATGGGGTGGAGAGGTATATGAGAGGAGGGTGAGTTGGGAGCTGGGTAGTGAAATGGGGGACAGCGACATGGAGGCGATTTGTTTGTGACCACCCCGTGCGGGATTGAGGCGTCTGGCAATAGATAGCATAATTATATATATATTATATTGAATGTGTAGTAGCCTGAATAAGGTGGGAAAGAACAATTAGTTGGAATGGAATGTGTTGATTATTGTTTTATAATGTAACCATTAGCATAATGTTAAATACTGTATAACCATATAAATACGATTAGATTTTAAAACCTTGTGGTTGTGTTTCATGCAATTATTATGCCACTAGCTTTATTAGAATAGATGGTAGTTGGTTGCAAGGAAAGATGAGGTGGTTATTTGTGTCCACTGTCATGGATTTTTGTGCATGTATATACTGTATATAAATATGTACAATACTTTGAAACTATGTTAAGGTGAATTGTGTACAATTTTATTAACTGAAATAAGTGTTAAGTATTTAAGAGGCTAAGACAGTACTAGTTTTGCAAGATTAAGTTACTGTCGGTGTTGAATTGTAGAATAGATGAAACCTTCCTCTAGTGATCAGTGTAAATAGTAAAGGCAAAAGCGATCATCAGTTAACTTACGCTAATTTAATTACAGTGCATTACATTTAAATGAGCTTTTGTCTTCTGATAACCGCCCTTCCCCCATTTATTTATATATATATATATATGAAACCGCTGGCCGTTTTGGAAAAATAGTGACCCCTAATTTTTATTACTTTATTTTTCCATTTAGTGTGTGGAAGCTAAACATTTCGTTCCGCATGTAAATGAATCATAAACATTTGCTCCAAAGCAGTCTGAGGCATATTAAACATTTTTCTTAAAACTTTGTCTCTTGTAAACTCCATATTTTGCAGACAAACCCTTTTACTACGTGATATTTGTGTTACCTTTATTTGTCTATTGTAAACTGTCATAGTCGGTAAGACATGTGGAGAGGATGGGGGATGATAATTGGGTACAGAGGGTGAGAAGTGTTAATATTGGAGGAGGGGTTGGGAGGGGTAGACCGAGAAAGACATGGGACGAGGTCATTAAATGTGACTTAAGGGTTAAGGGACTGAATAGGGAGGCTGCCAGAGATCGAGCAGCGTGGAGAGCCGCCATTAGGTGACCAAGGCCGACACATGCAAGCATGTTGGAGCCTTCAAAAACGAAACGAAACGAAACTCCATATTTTGCAGACACCCTTTTACTATGTAATATTTGTATTACCTTTACGTAATATATTCATCTTGAGAGAGAACTGGAAGGGTTACATAGAGCTCCCTTTTAACTCTGAAATTCCTGAAGCTGAATGATATGGTCTGGTGTCAGCAAGACAGGCTGATAAAAGATGTCATGGTACTGAAAGGAATGCCTTTTTTACATTTAATTCTTACCATCTGGACAGTTTGATGCAGCTTAATAATAATAACATTGTACTGAAGGTTTATGAAGGCTGTATCTGACTCTTCTAGTTCATAAAATATATATATATATATATATTTTTTTCATTCATTCATTCATTCATTATCCAATCCTATGTCGCCCCACAGAGAAAGAGGAACCAGGCTTAATCTAATTGTGAAGGTACCAGTAATAAAATATACTCAATTTCACACACATTTGGCCCATAATTTTGTCCTTTCGTAGCTTGTACCAAGAGAGGTTGTGTGATGTCCCCATGGCTGTTCAATATACAGTATATACTCGTATGGACGGGTTGAAGTAAAAACCCGAGTAATGGAGAGAGGGACGGCGTTGGTGATGGATGGAATATCAAATTTGTATGCTGATAATGCAGTACTGCTCGCAGATACGGGCCAAAAACTTTGGTAGACTAGTGCAGAGTTTTGCAGATGTCTGAGCGTCGTACCTTTAGAGTAAATGTAGAAAAGAGTAAAGTGATGGTTATTGACAGGTGACTCCCAGTGTGATGTTACAGTGAAGGGAGAGAGACTGGAATTTGTGAGTTCAAATACCTGGGTACTGTGATAGACAACAGGAAAATGTGCAAAAGGAGTGGAAAGTAGAGTGACAAGGATGGAAAGCTAGTGCAATGAAGGCTTTGATAAGAAACAGGCTTGAGTGTAGCATCTGCACGAGGCATACATGGAATGTATGTGCCAACTTAACTTACGGAGGTGAGGTTATGGTGTTGCATGAAAATGAAAAGGGCGAGAGCAGTGGAGATGGGTCTGCTAAGGAATATATGTGGAGTACAGAGGCTAGATAGGACAGGAAATAGAGATTCATGGAAGATGAGTGAGGAAGTCTGTGGACACCAGAATCGAAGAGTGTACTGAGATGGTATGGTTATGTGCAGAGAATGGATAACAGTAGTGGTGGAAAAGATATATCTGAGCGAATTTGAAGAGGGAGGAGGCTAGGTATGCCAAGAAGGTGGAGAGAGATGGTGGATAAGTGTGTGGGGAAGAGAGGTTAGGAACTCGGTGAGGCTTACCGAAGGAGCTGCTAAGCGTATTTTAAATGCTAGTACGTGAAAGTCGACTGAGTGGTGATGAGAGTAATTTAGCGGAGACTGCTACACTTTGTTCCATGCTTCAAAAACTGATCTGCATTAATGAGCACCTCCGAGCTTTGTTTTATGTTATCGACAGACAATTTAATTAATTTGAGCGAGATACTAGCTAGTGAAGCGGCAAGAATGGTAAGGTGTGAGCGCTATAAAATATCAAATATAAATAAATATTTGAAATAGTGTTGAGTTGGCAACGCTTTGTTGGTGAAACGGCCTGGGAACGATACCAGATACCTTTGGAATAATAATTTTTGGTTATTTTTCAGTTATATTTTTATATAATGCAACTTACTTGTCCATGACATCTTGATAACATTTCATTGGGACTGTTTATGCATTAGACAAATTGTTATTCATGCCTGGTCGGCAAAAATCATTAAAGTAAAAATCTGCTCAACCGAACAGCATGATGTAGTGTGGAAAACAGGTGTTCAAATTCTTTTTTGTAATTTTCCAACTTTCTTGAACTTCACTACGCTAGTCACCTCATGCGCATGTTTTTAAAAGTTATTTCTGCTCATTCACTCACCCACTATCCCAAATTCATGCAGGTTTGAGACATTTTAAACAATATAGAATTGTTGGAGTATAGCCTGCTGACATGGCAACAGTGAGAAGATGGCCGCCACGATGTGCGAGTTTCTCGGGTAGTTTTGATTTTCTGTGTGCTTTGCGATTCTTATTATTATTTGCGGAGCTGAGTGCTACCCAAGCAACCTTCAATATGCCCTGTTCGCCGTAAGGTAAGTGTACGCTAGAAGCAGTTACTTATTCCGTAAATTCCGAGAAAACTGTCTTCATTCATGTGTTTGTAAACATAACGTGTCCTAAATTATTTAAATCCATCCATCCAACGTAAACTGTGTATCTGAAGGCATTTAATTTAATTCATTGCAGTTTAACTTCATTCATCCCCGTCTCAGTACTTTAATACGCCAGTAAAATTGCTAGAAACCTCATTCAGTTAATTGTAACCATACAACGGTGCTACACATTTTTGTCCATGTGTTTGGATATGCGTTGTCAACTCCACATGACACAAGCGTCTGTTAACCCCTTCATTTTTTTTTTTTAAATCTTGCTGTTATAGGACGATTTTATTAAGTTGCAGAGACGTTGAGGTGGAGGGGTTAGAAATCATCTCTGTTAACTCCACCATGACGATTTCTCCCGTCGTTTATATAAATCGTGTAGAAGTAGCGAAAACAACACATACGTCACCGTAGTTATGGGTTTAATTACCTAATATACTATCCAATCCAGTAGTGTCATATTTAGTGCTTAACTATACAGCACCCCCTAGTTATTGCCCTGTCAATAAAATGCCTAGCTAAATAATATGTTGTTCTTACACTGCTACCTTGCTTTCAACTATCGTATGACGGATATCCCAACTTTAAATCGGGCCCCCTGTAGGCATTAGTTTATATCTCATAAACACAGTGTACAGGAAGTAGTGTCTGATGGAGACATACACAGTTTCTCACTAGGAATGTCCATTCACGTGATGTCTATGCAATATACAGGAAATAGTGTCTGATGAAAACGTACACAGTTTCTCACTAGGAATGTCAATTCACATGATATCTATACACAATCTTGTTATCCCAGACCATTAAAGAATCCTTAACATCCTCGTAGTCCAGACAAACCAAGAATATTCATGACGTGTCCCAGGATAAAACATGAATAAGGAAGGCCCTATTGCTCGTCGATTGAGGAAGCTCCCTTGCACTTTTTCCTAAGAGATTAATTTTGATTATTACACCTTACTGTCCTCTTCTGTGTTGCATGAATCCTTCCAGTATCGCCATACTCCGCAAAAATAATATACAAAAGATTATTAATGAGCCACATTCAAAATAAATCGCTAAGGAAAGAGGTGTCAGGGAGGCTTGAATTGTTTGGAAGGAGTATAGAAAAAGTCTCTGAGATAAGCCCTTCAGTTCGATTACCGCCCCTATATTGTATCTATTGGTAGACGATTTTTTTATTTGTCACCACTAGACGATTTTATTCAGCTTGGGAGACGCAAAATAATAGCCGGTGAGTTGGGAAAGGGGATCTGGGAGGTAAGCTTTAATAATTTCTGTGTTATTTATACGATTTATATCTACGTTACGAAAGCATATCACAAGACAGTAGTAAAGTGTTATACAAAAAGAAGAAAAAGAAAAGGTAAATCGCAGTGGAATAAGTGTTTGTAACCTTCTCAAAGCCACGAGAAAAAAAAAGTGAGAAAATGTACCTCTCCCTCTTCAGCCCGTGTTAGAAAGCCCCCAGATAAAGGTAACATTACCCTTCCGACACTCCTCCCTCTTCATCTCTTCTGCTTCACCCCCTCCAGCCTGCCTTTTCATATCAACCTGCCATTCCCACCGGTTTCCTCCAGCCTGCCCTATCTCTTTAACCTGCCACTCACACCACTCGCCTTCAGACTTCCCTTTCTCTTCAGGCTGCCGGCCGCTCCCACCAGCCTGTCCTTTTTCAGCAGTCTGCCACTCCCACCACTTCTCCTCAGCCTGCAGCCTGTTCCCTCCAACCTGTCGTTTCCCTCCAGCCTGCCTTTTCTCTTCACCCTGTCCCCTCCTCTTCTCCCCTTCCTCCTGTTTCCTCTATTGGACCCTCTGCCTTAACTGCTGCTGGTGCGAGTAGCTGTCCAGCGTGAAGGGTGGCGCGGGGGGCTTAACGAGGGCGGCCTTGGTCGCCTGGCAGGCCCGGCGGTGGGCTGAAATGGCTGGCTTGGGGGCTGCGGTCACGGGCGCTACTCTGGTCTTGATGACGGGATTAGACGAGGGAGCAAGAACTGGTGTGTGTTTGGGAGAGGGTGAGAGAATGGGAGCCTGTGTGGGAACAGGATCGGGTGCGGCGATGGGAACCGTTGTGGGATCGGGAGCGGGTGTGGGAACGGGAGCTTGTGTGGGAACGGGAGCTTGTGTGGGAACGGGAGCTGGTGTGGGAACGGGAGCCGGTGTGGAAGCGGGAGCCGGTTTGGGAACGGGAACGGGTATGGTGTTACGTCCAGGGGCGGGTGGGTAGGTTTTGACGGGGGCGGTGGTCTTTGTGGGGTCTTGGGCGGGTACGGAATGGCTATCAGGGACCATCCTCACCCCAGCACGCCTCCTGGGCCCCTAAACCCCGACCTGCCGCTGCCCGTGCCCCTCCCCCTCCCACTGTCTCTACCTCTGTCCCTGTCGCTCCCTCCAAAGCCGTGCCTGTTGCCGTTCCATGTCCGCGTAGTGGCGCCGCGTGAAGGCGAGATGGGTAACAAGATCGCCCAACTCAGGGTGAATGTGGATCTTTCTTGCACCTTGCTTCGCCCCCTGTCGGCTCATGCTGCACTAGTGTCAGATATTTAGTTCTAAAATTTAGTTTTGTAATTTATTCTTAGAGCTAGCAGAGGAAAAAAAAGCGCGTGGTGACTGTCGTTAAGTGCGAAAAATTTAGGTATGAGAGTTGATGAGGCCAAGTCCTTCTCTCTGATGTATTTTCATTTTGTTGCTGACCGGACGATTTTATCTGGTCAATTTACCATGGACTACTGATATATTTCCTTTTGGCATTTTTCTTCTCACCTTCCACTAACCCTGTTCTTATCGCTGAAGTGGAGTGGTTACCAGTGTGTGTTTTAGTCAGTTCATACTCGCCTGACGGAACTGGACCACTCCCAAAGTTTAAATGCTCATCTGTGGTTGTATGGCATTCGATGGGTCTTATTTATGAGGTTCGAACGCATCTCCTTGGTTACTAATCAAATCCACCCTCCAGGTTAACTACAGTTGACACCCAAGCTGAAAGGGGTTTGATTTTTTTTTTGTAATGTCGGAATACTGTCTATAGTAAAGTGATTTATGGGAAAAAAATCGTCTGCGAATTTTAAGATTAAATTCAACATAATATTTCACGATTGAAGGGGTTCAGAAACTGACAGGAGATCGAATTGGCTGGATGAAATATGTTACGATGTGCAAGGTATGGAAGTTGTTGATGCAGAGTAATTAACAGGGGATTGAGTTGAGTGGGGGAATTGCATACATATAAGAATGGAGAAGGTATGGGAGTTGATGAATCTTGGAAACGGATAGGGAATAGACTGTCTTGGATGACTTTCGAACGGAATACCACATGACAGGTGACCCTCCTCTTTTTTAGCCTTGTTATGGAGCTGGCTTTATCTTGCAGGTGTAAGTGCAGCTCATATATATATATAAAGAAAAATGCCTGATGATGAAAGTGGTGATAATACTGGTGGTGATGAGGGTAGTGGTAGAGATGATCGTGCTGGTGAGTGATGATGGTGTGTGTGTGTGTGTGTGTGTGTGTGTGTGTGTGTGTGTGTTGGGGGACTGGGAATTGTTATATGACCATGTGTATATTTGACGGTAAATTCATGTCACAGTGTAGCCTGTGGATGCACGTATGTATGTAAATGATACCGCGAGTGTCTGTATCGCGTGAATGTGTAAATGTGTGCATGTGTGTGTCAGTATTGCATGAATGTCTATATCGTGTACGTAACCTTGTTTATGGGAGAGAGGATGGTTGTGTACACCTAAACGCGGATGTGTCATGTGGGATATAGTTCGGTTCAGTGCTCGTCCAGCCTCGGTCGGGGTAGTTCATGCCTCTCCCTTCTCCAACACCTGCCAAAGCGTATGCCTGTTACTCTTTG
>JAGKTI010019846.1:423-16715 GCA_018397915.1 Birgus latro | reverse complement strand
TGTTGAGAGAACATACAACTAATTCTGCACTAGGTGAAATAACAGCAGATGTTTCTACATTTAAAAGAACATTGTTAGCTACCATAGAGAAATCCAACTGGGTAAATAAAGATGGCACGATGATGCCTTCGCATGTCGTGGACATCCTTGGGTATGTAGCTGCACTGTGTAAATTACCAGATAGGACGCTAAAAATTGCTAAGACTGGCTTATACCTCAGGAATGTGCTTGTTAGATTTCATGAATGAAGTAGATATGAATTCTAGCAAGGCAGGGGTGACTGAAACACAGTTGGGCAAGAACAAAATGAGGATTACAAAATCAGCGTCAGCAGTGAAAACGACTACACCAAACAAAGATCATAATCAGTCGCAACCTGAAAACAAACAAAGACAATCTCCTCAAACTGCGAGGCTCGCTTACAGACTCCTGGCTACAGACAGTAACAGAAATTAATGCTCAGCCCTAGCAGAATCCGTGCCTCTGACAAAACAAAGTATGGGAAGTCATCTCGAAGATCACAATCGAGAGATAGGCCTACTCTATGTTATTACTGTGCAAATCATCGACGCTCAAAAATTGAGTGTTACATTAAAGTTAAGGAGGATAACCAAAAGACCCAAGGTCTTTAACCTTACTGTCGCCACCACAAGGCGCAGGATCATTGGACCTCCAACTGTAAAACAGTTGAGAAGCTAGTTGCTATGTTCAAGTCAGGGGAAGTACAGGCAATGACAAAAACCGACCAACCGTAAAGACAGACAAGTCTAAGAGACGTGCCATACGGATAGGAAGCGTCTTAGGAAATTAATGTATGCCAGCCATATGTAACACCCGACAAATTTCTTTGTTCTTGGATACAGGTGTAATGCCGTAATTTGAAGGTAAGTATAAGTGTAATATAAGTTAGTATAAGTTAATGTAAGTGTAGTTTAGGTGTAAGTGTAATGTAAGTGTAGTCGTGGACCCCTGTTTAATTGATACAATATATAGGAAATGGTCATCAAATTCATATTTCGGCTTGTTCCTAGTTAATGCATAGCAGGAGTGGAATACTATTAATAGGTAAGACCGTATGGAGCAAGATGGAGGTGCGAAGCGTGATCTGTTTTCGATAAAGAGGCAAAGAAAGTTAATTCGAGGTTAAAATTCGCGATAGTTTGTCTTTACACTTTGAATTCAGAATTTTGCAGTTAGGTTTGGTATTATCACCTTTTTGTACTGTATAATAATGAATTTGAGCTTAGGTAAAGTGTGATTATTGATAATAGTCATTTGTTACCACGAATTTTTTTTTTTTTTTCACTGGCGCCTAGTCACGTAGACCGGACAACTGCGACACATGGTTACAATTAGTTAGAACTCGTGAGTTTAGGCTTCAGTAAAAACTGTCAGACTCATATGATTGCCACAAAATTTTAAACATCGTAAGTCAGTTTCGTCTAAGTATGGCGAAGGTGAATTCCTTGTTGCATAATCTTTGTTAGTTGTTATAGTAAGTAATCTGAAGAGTAATTGGTCGAAGTCAGTTACGGTGTTGGGACAAGAGCAAGCGAGCGCAAGTGTCCTAGACGGGATTATCTCTGGGAGTCCTGATAGCAACGTATTAGCAGATTGTCAGTGTAACATCAAGGCCTCTAGACACGGTGCTTGCAGTGACCACGCGGTTCTTCTCGCCAGTGCCCATACACAAACCCCTCCCTTATGCATCTCTTTCCGTACTGTGAGGTCAGTTATGTATATGCAGTATATTTTCCATTTGAAAAGTCTTTTCTTCTAAAGTGAATTGTTCTAGTTGTTAGCGAGTGTGATTTATGTAGACGTATACTCTAACGTACAGGGTATTACAAACGCTTTGAAGTTTAAATAGAATCATTCTTATACAACCAATTAAATATATAACTATATTAATTTATGTAAACCTTTGGGAGTTTAGGATGAATATCCTAGACTTAAAGTAAATTTTTTGTGTGGTAAGTTGTGACTCGGTGAGTTAGAGCCACGAGTCCGTTAGAGACCGTGGAAGTGCAAGTCATGCTCGTGTTTGAATTTTTCTCTTTTTTATGTAAACTGTATTAGGTTAAGCGGTGAAGTTATATGTATATTTAATGTATGTAAATCTATTGATCGTGCATAAATTCATCTGTGTGCAGGATTTTCAACATCTTATTGAGTGGCAATAGCCCAAATACCTTATCAGCTGTGGTGAACACACGATTAAAAAAGCTTTGTACCGTGATATGTTAGTCAGCACGGTATTTATTTCTGTGGAGAAGAGAATACTACTATTACAGTTTTTCTAGAGGAATCAGAGTGTGGAGAATAATCTGTGTACTTTGTTTCTTTTGATCGAAGGTTAATTTCTTTATACTGTATGTTAAGGTTAGTAAATCATAGATTAATCATTTTACTTATGTGTTTAATCTAATTTCCTCTGGGAAGTTTGATTGTGAGATCGAGTGGCCCACAAGGTATGTCACTATCTAAAGGATTCACGCACTCTAATCTACTCACGCTACCCTAATTAGTCTCAAGGCTTCAGTGTCCTATCTCTTACTGTAACGGGACTAAAATTTCTTTCCTGGCAAACGCTGGGTGGTGGCAGCCTACTAATGTTTTACTTACTTCTACATGTTGGTAATTCTTTCCAATGTTAATAAATTAACGAGGCCTCTTTAAAGGGGAGGCGGTAGCTCGATCGGTAGAGAGTTGGCTTGCGGTCCGTGGGACCCAGGTTCGAATCCTCGCTGGTCCAGGGAACAGTTTAAGGATTTGAATTTAATTAAATCAGGCTTTACTGATCTACCAGAACACCCACCGACATGTAAAAATGACCCCGCTAATACCAATACACCAGTCCTGTATGAGACAGCCCTAGCATGTATTCAATATGGATGGTGGGTGTTAAGCGCCGAAGTGGTGACATGTAGATTGTAGGAGGACGACTGGGCCTTGATAGCAGGCTGTGAAGCCTATGCCCAGAGTCAGACACATAAAAAAAAAAATCAGGATTTCAAACCGGTGGGAACTTAATTACTTAAATTCATATAGTCATAAAATTTCATCATTACATTGGTGATAGTGGTAGTAATAAATAAATTTTCTTTATGTAGAGGGTCCCCTCTAAATTTTTCAGCACGGCACTGGTGACAAAAGCGGTGGGATTTAGAAAGACTCGGTAATAACATACTAGAGGCCCACTTGATCTTATACTGAGAACACCTAGAAGATAGAATTTTCCATCGAAGTAATTAGAGTGTTATTGGAAATTCTCATAGTGTGGACCATCATAGCTTATTCAGTATGTACTTTCCCCCTTACATTAAAACATCCACACACATATCACAAACTTGGGCAGTATGGGGCAGACTGTGACATATCTCTCGGTGTCGTCTGAGAAAATGGAGACGAAATGGAGGGGAAACATGGCGCCTGAGGTGCGTTTGGAACTCGTGGTTTAGGAGCTATTGGACGGGCGTGCGGGCATAGGGGAAGTTGTGTCCGTGGGGAAGGAGATGCAGGGAGCCCCAGGACGGGTAGGGCCCTGTTGAGGAGGAGAGTGGCTTTTGGAACCCCTAGAAGAAGCACTTGGGCCTGATCATAATGTGATTGAGGAGTAACCGCCGCCCTGTGAGAGATGCCCTCCCCAGTGATATTTTTTTTCTGAAAATGTTGAAGAGTTGAAGAGTGGTGAAGTGTTGGTAAGATGGTTATGGTCATATCAAGTTAAGTGCTGGATAGGGAAATGTGTGCGGGTTGGACTGTCTGACTATTGACTGTGGTAGTTCAAGAGTTCAGAAAGAGATTAATCTCGTGTTTGTGGTTAATCGGAGTACGTGTCATGGGCATAGCCCAGTTCAGTGGGAATATTATGTTGCTTTAATTTGAGGGGTAACCGGTGTCCTCTCAGTCTACTGTCAGCACGGCCTAGGGTGTAACTGTGACTTCAGGACCTGACAGGCGCTCGTCAGTTACTAGGTGGAGAGCTGGAAGCACAAGAATGTATGAATGGAGAGCGTGAATGCGATAGAAGGTTGTATGCATGGGAAGCGCCCCTGGGACGATCCTAGCAGCGAGAGTACGGATCTGTCCAGGTGAGACAACCAAGTTATCATTCAGGCAGGAGGATGACTGGAGCACATTTTTTCTACTGAATATTCGGGAGTTCATTGATGACAGGGAGGCGACCCCCTGGTGTGTGCAATTTATTCGTGGACCAACAGGTGCCACTTATGGGAGTATCAGATAGTGAGAACACTATCTTAATCTGGAGTTCATAGGGTGTTTCACAGTCAAATTGGGTAAGTCTGTCCCGTCCGCACACATGTCTCTAAGAAGTGTAGAAGAATGAGTTGTATGAAGCCTTACGATGTTCATTTTTTTTTCTGGAGGATGGACCAGTGTAATGCCGTAATTTTAAGGTTAGTATAAGTGTAATATAAGTTAGCATAAGTATGATATAAGTTAATGTAAGTGTAGTTTAAGTTAGTGTAAGTATAATGTAAGTGTAGTCCTGGACCCGAGTTTAATTGATACAATGACAATGTATAGGAAATGATCATCAAATTCATATTTGGGCTTGCTCCTAGTTAATGTATAGCAAGAATGGAATACTATTAATAGGTAAGACCGTATGGAGTGAGATGGAAGTGCGAAGCGTGATCTGTTTTCGATAAAGAGGCAAAGAAAGTTAATTCGAGGTTAAAATTTGCGATAGTTTGTCTTTACACTTTGAATTCAGAATTTTGCAGTTAGGTTTGGTATTATCACCTTTTTGTACTATATAATAATGAATTTGAGCTTAGGTAAAGTATGATTATTGATAATAGTCATTTGTAACAGTGAAATTTATTTTATTTTTTTCACTGGCGCCTAGTCACGTTGACCGGACAACTGCGACACATGGTTACAATTAGTTAAAACTCGTGAGTTTAGGCTTCAGTAAAAACTGTCAGACTCATATGATTGCCACAAAATTTTAAACATCGTAAGTCAGTTTCGTCTAAGTATGGCGAAGGTGAATTCCTTGTTGCATAATCTTTGTTAGTTGTTATAGTAAGTAATCTGAAGAGTAATTGGTCGAAGTCAGTTCCGGTGTTGGGACAAGAGCAAGCGAGTGAGAGTGTCCTAGACGGAGACGATCTCTGGGAGTCCTGATAGCAACGCATTAATAGACTGTCGGTGTAACATCGAGGCCTCTAGACACGGTGCTTGTAGTGACCACACGGTTCTTCTTGTCAGTGCCCATACACAAATTCCTCCCTTATCCATCTCTTTCCCTACTGTGAAGTCGATTATGTATATATATGGTCCACTTGAAAAGTCTTCTTCTAAAGTGAATTGTTCTAGTTGTTAGCGAGTGTGATTTATGTAGACGTATTCTCTAACGTACGTGGTATTACGAACGCTTTGAACTTTAAATAGAATCATTCTTATACAACCAATTAAATATATAACTATATTAATTTATGTAAACCTTTGGGAGTTTAGGGTGAATATACTAGACTTAGAGTAAATTTCTTGTGTGGTAAGTTGTGACTCGGTGAGTTAGAGCCACGAGTCCGTTAGAGACCGTGGAAGTGCAAGTCATGCTTGTGTTTGAATTATTCTCTTTTTTGTGTACACTGTATTAGGTTAAGAGGTGAAGTTATATGTATATTTAATGTATGTAAATCTATTGGTCGTGCATAAATTCATCTGTGTGCAGGATTTTCAACATCTTATCAGCTGTGGTGAACACACAATTAAAAAAGCTTTGTACCGTGATATGTTAGTCAGCCCGGTATTTATTTCTGTGGAGAAGAGAATACTATTATTACAGTTTTTTTTTAGAGGAATCAGAGTCTGAAGAATAACCTGTATACTTTATTTCTTTTGATCGAAGGTTAATTTCTATATACTGTATGTTAAGGTTAGTAAATCATAGATTAATCATTTTACTTATGTGTTTGATCACATTTCCTCTGGGAAGTTTGATTGTGAGATCGAGTGGCCCACAAGGTGTGTTACTATCTATAGGATTCACGCACTCTAATCTACTCACGCTACCCTAATTAGTCTCAAGGCCTCAGTGTCCTATCTCTTACTGTAATGGGACTAAAATTTCTTTCCTGGCAAACGCTGGGTGGTGGCAGCCTACTAACGTTTTACTTACTTCTACATGTTGGTAATTCTTTCTAATGTTAGTAAATTAACGAGGCCTCTTTATAATTTCAGGATCTCAAACCGGTGGGATCTTAGTTACTTAAATTCATATAGTCATAAAAGTTCATCATTACATTGGCAATAGTGGTAGTAATAAATAAATTTTCTTTATTTAGAGGGACAACCCAAAATTTTTTCAGCACGACACAAGTTCTCCAGTGAATGTAATAACACATGAAGAATTAAATAGAATTTTTAGAAATAAAAAGAAAGTCTCCTTTTTAGAAGAGTCTGATTTAGATCTATATAGAGTAAACGGTAAACAAATTGCAGTTAAAGGCATGATACGATTAGACATGCGATTTAACGATACAAGAGAATTCTCTGCTAATTTCTATATAGTGGATAATTTAGTAATAAAAGCAATGCGAGCGGAGAACATAATTTTTCTCCTTCAAATGAATGGGATAGAGTTTGACCAAGAGTTCATTGAAGAATTACCCACAGATTTCTTATACGTCAATAGTACAGAGCCAAAAATTATAGGAAGCATTGAACATCTGAAAAAATACAAACAAAAGGACGGTAGTAAAGATGTCTCCAAACTACGCACATCCTTCCAGACAAGAGAAATGAATAACGATCATAATTCATCAGTCCGTCCCGCCCATCTTACTCATAACGTAGTTATTCCACCTAATTCTTATATTCTGGTCACAATTAAATCATCGATCACAAACAGTAATCATCTCGTTTTAGAGGAATCTTGTAGGGTGAAAGGCATGTCAGTTGAAAAAGCGTTATGTACGGTGGATAAGGACGGACATACTCAAGTGCTCCTAATTAACCACATGAATGGAGAAGTACGGATGAAAAGGGGACTTGTCTAGTCAACATAGAAAAATGCCCGGGTCCAATAATGGAAATAGTGATTGCCGGAACGACTAGTGAGACAAAGTCTACGGACAGAGAAAGAATAAAACAAAACCTCGTTCACTCGGGAGAATTTCGTGAAGAGCACGACCTCGTAAACCTTTTGGAGAAACATCATAACACATTAGCATTACCAGGTGAACAGTTAGGGTGCACAAGTCTTATTAATCACAACAATTTTTGTACCGGCCTACAGAGTTCCACATTCGTTACGTACCCTTGCCAACCAATATGTTGATGAAATGCTAAAACTGGGTATTATTGAGCCTTCGGTCTCCCCTTGGAATGCCCCATTGTTTTTCGTGCCCAAGTGAAACGGGGAAATGCGTACGGTAGTTGATTACCGTAATCTCAATACCCATACCATACCTGACCAGTTTCCAGTGCCATTGGTATCAGACATTTTACATAATATAGGATCAGATTAGCTTATTGGTTACTGCCAGATCTCTCTGGACGAGCAGTCCCGTAAATACACTGTCTTCTCCATGAATACAGGGCATTATCAATACAAGCGAATGCCAATGAGTTTGAAAACAGCTCCCGGAACTTTCCAGCGACTGATGAATTACGTGTTGTCTGGAATACTGGGGAATGGAATTTTTGTCTCTCTAGACGACATTACCATAGCTATTAAAACGATTCATGAGCACCTTCAAAAATTAGACCAACTCTTTCAAAGGCTTGCTGATGCTGGTTTAAAAATTAACATTTCTAAATGTAACTTTTGCTTCAAGGAAATCAAATTCTTAGGCCACAAATTAGATGCCCAAGGCATTCATACGTCTGCCGACAAAATACAGGCGGTAAGGGATTTCCGCGAACCAACGAACATAGACGAAGTAAGACAGTTTGGGGGGCTAGCAGGATATTATCGGTCCTTTATTAGCCAGTTCTCTCATATAGCACAACCATTATTCTCTCTACTGAAAAAGGATGCCATATTCCAGTGGGGAAAGGAACAAAAATTAGCATTAAATGACTTGAAAGATAAACTTACTAATGCACCTAGCTTGGCATATCCTAATTTCAAGAAACCTTTTATAATTTGTACGGATGCCTCAAGCAGGGGTATAGGTGCAGTCCTAATGCAAGAGGACACATGTAAAAAGAATCAGCCAATTGCATTCTCAAGCAGACAATTAAAAGGGGCAGAAAAAAATTATTGCACAACAGACTTAGAGGCACTTGCAGTGGACTTTGCATTACAAAAGTTTCGAGATTTTGTATATGGTTACGAGATTCACCTATTCACAAACCATAAACCCCTCGTAGGTATGTTTCAAGAAAAACTCCTCTCTGGGAGGAGAGCACGATGGAAATGCACCATTGACAACTACAATGTACATATCCACTATATACAAAACAAAATGAACTCAGTTGCAGATGCGTTATCTAGAAACCCAACAGCTATTCATGTTGCGGTATTAGATCTCAAGTGAGGCATCCCAAACCATGACGAGATCGTTAAAGCACAAAGACTTGATCACATATGGTCTAAAGTCACATATAAACTAAAAAGTGGCGATGACATTCAATTACTCAAGCTACACATACCATTCGAACAATTCACTGTAGTTAATAATGCTTTATACAGGATCAAACCAGGACAACCGAAACCCCAAAGAAATAATAAACAATTAGTATTATCCAACGATATGATCCCTCAAGTATTAACAACAATTCATGATAGTCCACATGCAGGCCATCCAGGAAAAAATAAGACTGTTAGACAAGCCAGGCTAGCATACTACTGGCCAACGATAAGGAAAGATGTACACCGTCATATTGACAGATGTGAGTCTTGCACAAATCACAAAAGTTACACATTATTGCCTGCACCCAGAGGTAATTACCCTGTACCACAACAACCATGGGACGTAGTCGTGACTGACTTACTCAGGTTACCATTATCATATCAGAATAATAAATATTTATTCGTTGCAACAGATCATTTCTCACGATATGTAATTTTATCCCTAATTAAGGATAAGACGGCAGAAACAGTGGCAAAGGCAATCATAAATAACATAACTTTTTCGCTTTATTACCCCAGAGGCATTAATTAATAAGCGATAATGGAGGTGAATTTAACTCTGAAATCTTACACGAAATATGCAAACAATACAGTATAAAAAAGGTAAATGTTTTAGCCTATCACCCGGCATCCATTGAGTTTGTAGAGAGACAAAACAAAAAAGTATTAGATGTGCTATGACACATTCTCAGTGAAAACTATGCAAACTGGGATAATTGGGTCCCCAGAGTAGAACCACCAATTAATGGAGCTATAAATAGGTCCACAGGAGACACTCCTCATTTCATTATTTATGGGACAGATAAAAAATAACCCTACGAAATACTCGAGGGTGAAAATCTGCCTAAATATTGTATAACTATGACAATTATCCTAAACTCCGTTTGCGAGAATTCCAGGAGATATACAAAAGGGTAAAGGCACAATTATCAAGGACCAAGGAAGAATGACGGAGTAGTTCAATAAACAAGCAAAAGAATCACCTATCAACGTATGAGACATTGTCTATGAAATCATTCATACTAGAGACAACAAGTTATCACCAAAATTTGAAGGCCCATATAGAGTAATTAAGAAGACAGCAAACAAGGCAGTAATTATGTTACTGTCGAGTGGCGAACACAAACAAATTCGTGTTGATCATTTAAAAAGGGTACCAAGAGAATTATCCAGCAATTATACAAACTCGGACGTCGCCGAGAACTCAAACAATATATGTGAAACCAATCACGAGGATAACATAATCTTGCCGCACTATGGGGTGGTACTAATACTCTGCGGCCAGATTGTGTTGGGAAGAATTCCGCCACCGTATTCCTTGCATGTCATAAAAGGCGACTAAAAGGGGCGGGGTGATGGGACTAGGGACCCCCTCCTCTGTTTTTTAGTTCCTAAAAAGAGACAGGCCAGAGAAAAGGGTGGGGGATCGAGTTTTTCCCGTACCCTGAAGGTTGGGTCTATGAATGTGCGTGGATGTAGTACGATTGAGGTTAAAAGGGAGGAGATTGAGAGAATGTTTGTGAGAAGAAAGTTGGATGTGTTAGCTTTGAGTGAAACAAAGATGAAAGGGAAAGGTGAGTCTATGTTTCGAAGTGTGAATGGAAGATTGTCAGGTGTTGATAGAGGAAGGGCAAGAGAAGGTGTGGCCTTGTTAGTGAGCCCAGAGGTACAGCAGTGTGTGATTGAAGGGAAGGAGGTGTCATCGAGAATTATGTGGGTGAAAGTGAAATTTGAACGTGAGTTGTGGGTATTTGTGTGTGCATATTGGCCTGGTAGTGAAAGGGATGAAGAAAAGAAGGAGTCTTTCTGGAATGATGTTGATGAGTGTTTGCAGAGCAGTTTGGAGCGAATGTGAATGTGGTAATGATGGGGGATCTGAATGCTAGAGTGGGAAATGTAGCAGTTGAAGGTGTAGTTGGTATGCATGGTGTGCCTGGAAGAAATGAAAATGGGGAACGAATGAGTGGAGTGTGTGCTGAGTGAGAGATGGTGATTGTGAATACCTTGTTTGAGAAGAAAGATATTTTTAAGTATACATGGGTGAGACAGAAGGGTGGAAGGGTTGTTGACCGAGCATTGATGGACTATGTGGCTGTGTCCAGGAATGTAATAGCAAGATTGTTGGATGTGAGAGTTTTGAGAGGGAAGGGTGGAGGTATGTCTGACCACTACCTGGTGGAGGAGCAGGTAAGAGATGGGTAAGAGCTAGGAGAGTTAGGTGTGGCAGGGAGGTTTTGAAAGTGAGTGAGTTGGATAAAAGAGAGAAAATGACAGAGTATCAGGAGAAATTGAGAGATAAGTGGAACGCAGTGAAAGATCAAGAGAGTGGCAGTGTGGAGGAGGAATGGCAGTTGTTTAAGAGTGCTGTGGTGGAGCATGAGGAAGAGGTGTGTGGTGTGAGACTAGTGGGTGATGGTGTAAGAAAGGGATGTGAATGGTGGTGTGAGGAAGTAAGTATGGCTGTGGCTGAGAAGAGACACGCATATGAAGTGTGGTTGCAGAGGAAGGATGAGGTGTCATATGAGAGGTATAAGGAAAAGAGGAATAGGGCGAGAGGGGTGCGTGATGGTAAAGTGGCAGCAGATGAGATGTGGGGTAGGCGGTTGACTGAGAATTTTCAAGAGAATAAGAAAATGTTTTGGAAGGAAGTGAACAGGGTGCGAAAGGGAGGGTCTGGGAAGGAGGAGTGAGTAAAAGCAGAGGATGGAAGGATGTTAATTGAGATGGATGCAGTAAGGAAGAGATGGGGAGAGTATTTTGAAAGATTGTTAAATGTAGAGGAGGAAAGGGAGGCTGAGATTGTGGCAGATGGAAGGGTGCAAGGATTAGATGTTTTGAGAGAGTTGAATGAATCTTTGATCACGATGGAGGAAGTGCAAGAGGCAGTAATGCAGATGAAAACAGGAAAAGCTGCAGGTATGGATGGGTGTCCTGTGGAATGCCTGAAAGGTTGTGGAGCGACTATTGTTGACTGGTTAGTAAGATTGTTGAATGTGTGCTTTGTGCAAGGTATGGTGCCAGTTGACTGGGCAAGTGCTTGTGGGGTCCCATTGTATAAAGGTAAGGGTGATAAGTATGAATGTACTAGCCTTAGAAGTATAAGTCTGTTGAGTGTTGTAGGTAAGGTGTATGGCAGAGTGTTAATTAAGAGAGTTAGAGAGGGTACAGAGGGAGTGATTGGTGATGAGCAGTGTGCCTTTAGGAGAGGGAGGGGATTTGTGGATCAGGTGTTTGGTGTGAGACAGATGTGTGAAAAGTATTTAGCGAAAGGTAATGATGTGTTTTGGGCGTTCATGGATTTAGAGAAAGCATATGATAGAATTGATAGGGAGGCTTTGTGGAATGTTTTAAAATTGTATGTTCTTGATGGCAGGTTACTAAAAGGAGTGAAAAGTTTTTTATGTAAATAGTAGGGCGTGTGTAAGTGGGAAATACTTTGAGTGATTGGTTTCCCATGATAATGGGCCTGCGGCACGGATGTGTGATGTCGCCTTGGTTGTTTAATATTTATATGGTTGGTGTTGTAAGGGAGGCGAATGCAAGTGTGTTAGGTGGAGGACTGATTCTGGTGAATGATGGTACAGAGCGGAATCTGAGGCAGCTGCTGTTTACGGATGATACTGCACTAGTGGCTGATTCTGAGAAGAGATTGACAGTTGGTAGAGGAGTTTGGAAGGGTGTGTGAAAGGAGGAAATTGAAAATAAATGAGAATAAGAGTAATGTGATGAAGTGTACGAGGTTGGTAGATGGTAGGAGGGTGAATATAGTTTTGAATGGTGAGTTGCTTGAGAAGGTAAAGTGTTTTAAGTATTTAGGGTCACATGTTGCTGTGGATGGAAGAATAGATGCAGAAGTGAAGTTGGAAAGGTGCTGGGAGGAATGAAAAATGTGTTTAGATGTCTTTCACTTAGAATGGATCTTAAGAGAACGCTGTATGAGGGTATTGTGGTACTGACTGCATTATATGGGGCTGAAACATGGAATATGGGTGTAGCACAGAGGAAAAGTTTGAATGTAATGGAGATGAGGTGTCTGAGGAGTCTGTGTGGAGTGACGTGTATGGATCGAGTGAGAAATGATGAAGTGCGAAGGAGAACTGGAATTGTTCGGGAGATGGCTAATCGAGTTGAGCAGAGGGTGCGATGGTTTGGGCATATGGAGAGAATGGATAATGAGCGACTGGTGAAAAAGATAACAAGATCTGATGTGAGAGGTGTAAGGCTGAGAGGAAGACCACGAATAGGATGGATGGACAGTGTGATGAGAGAGTTGGATGCGAGAGGGTTGTCTGTTGAGCAAAGAAGAGTGGCTGTGTGTGATAGAAATTAGTGGAGGGAAATTGTGAATGAATAAATGATGACGCAGCCCTGAGGGGATATTCTCCCGCATTTTGTCTGATCAGCTGATCAGGTCAGGTGTGGGTAAGAAGCTGGGTCCATTATGATGTGGCAGGGGTAAACCAGCTTTATCTGTCCCTTCTCCCCTTTGGGGCTAAGATGCGAACGAATATGTATGAGTGGATGAGTTAATTGGTAGTATGTTGACCTGTCTCGGCTACCTCCCTTTTCTTGAGAGAAGCAGCCTAGGAATATAGATAGATAGATAAGTAGAACACTGAGCGAATTATTGTTCTCCATGAACCAACGGTGATGTACATCACTATCAACGACCACTGCATGAATAGATTATTAATCGATTTTTTTTCTGTAGGTCATTATGAGGGGACTTATACTATGAATTCTCATCAGTGTGACAAAAGGATCAGCTCACTTAGACCCTCAACATATCGTAAGGCAAGGATGTCTTATACCCTCTATGGCTTCCACAGTAATCGCAAAGGACATCATGAGTACAGAACTAAGTTTGGATGTATTGTATGAGTTACCGACGTTGCTAGAAAACATCGCCAGGCCGCTGAGAACACTCGAGGTGGCAATAACAGGTTATGTTTCAGACGCTCATACCACAGACGAGGTGAATGAAATTGTGAAGTTAGCGAAATGGAAAATGGAGTTTACCAAGACGATGATGCATGTCCTGATCCAAGATCTCCCATCTCGTGGCATGGAAGCATTTATGGATTCGAACAACGTCACACATGGACGTGGGAAACGTGGTCTGTTCGATCTAGGTGGTGCGATGTTAGGAAACATATTTGGATTGGCCACAGAAGATGATCTTCAAGAAATAAGCAACAAATTAACAAATTTAATAAGATTGTTCAAGTATTAACATATCAAAATAAACTAGTCGAAAATAAGAACTCAGTCATGATGACCATTGTTAAGAATCTCAAAAAGGCAGAAAGTATAATTCACCAGAGTGTGGACAAGATAGATGCCATAGAAGGTAACCAAACACTATTTCAGCATTTCTCAGTAATCATGGAACACATTGACATAATACTACTGCAGTTAAATTCATTATCAGGCAACAATGAAAGCTATAGCAAATGCAGGTAATGGCAAAGTCACCACTAATCTGCTTCCACTTAATGACCTACGTCAGATCATCAATCAAGGCATACATAAACATAGTTTGAAGCCATTATTCCGGGGCAGAAACCTTATGCTTTATTACCCATTTCTGGAAGCAACTCTAATTCCAGCATCAATAATTGTCCATGTACCATTCATAACAGATGATATGTTCACAGTCTATCATCATCAACAGCATCACCAACAACGAACTATTCATGGTCTCTACGAGACAAGACACAGTTACGTTCGCCAGTCACTCTACAATTGAACATAAATGACGTACATCCTTACATGCTATTCATCTTTGTCTTTGTCCTGCGTACATTTTCACCTTTCAGCCTAAAGACACAGTCCCTTGTGAAATAGCTATCATCAAAATTCACGACATCCACCATCAGTGCAACTTCTTATTGGCGCCAGTCACAAGCGCATCGGACACTCACAGTTCTTTTACTTCACTCATAACACATCAGTTTTCATAGCTTGTCCAGATACACCAACATCTCATACCATGGCATCAGGATTATACATAGCACCTGACTACTGTGCTGTATTTACACCATCCCTGTCCACCCTAGCTACAAACAATCACTATGTCATTCTTGATCACACACACAAATACTTCCAACCACTACCTGAGATGAATTTGAACATCAGCACAAATATTAAGTTAACTTCACCTGATTTTGAGACTATGAAATTAATTAATGATACAATGAAGCCCTGGGAAGAATTGAGTATAAGTATGTTCAACCCCTGCTATGTGTATAGCCCAGCCCCTACTGTTTTTACGATCTTCTCCATTGTTTTTGGTGTATTACTATTGGCTATGCACAGAATGCAAAGAAGAATCGCCAATCTCGAGTCCCTTTTCAAGGAGGGAAGAGTGAACATTTAAGTGAGACCCACTGAGTACAGAAATATTGTAAATATGTGAATATTTCAACTAGAAAGAACAGAATTATGTTCTTTTATAACAATGTCACTATAATTCATATATATATGCAACACAAATATGTATATTAGTAGCTTTTGTTGTACTTTTAGCATTGCCAAAAAACATGCATATAGGCATATATCTATACAATTATTTTTACTTGCTCAAATACATAGAGGACATATTTCAAAATTACTCCATGATGTATATAACACATTTATAGTATGTTATTATTACATATTTTTCTTGTACAAGGCCATATATTACTATTGCAAAGCGTCGTGGGTCCGCTGTTGTGTGTGACCGATCTATGTCGTAACTCTAAATATTAGTAAACTCAAGCATATATAACTTTTATATTATAGGAGGCTAGAGAAAGTGAGAGAGAGATAAGGAAGTGGAGATATTACAAGGTGTTACCTGATCAGCCCAGGAAGTAACAGACTTTACTGTTTCTACCGTGGGAATCTGACACATACATACATACATACACACATAGTGTGTTCTTGAAGATTCGGGGCATGCTTAGTACACGTGACGAGGCTTTCCTTACAACAGAGGGAAAGGAAGGAGAGGCAGATTGACGAGAGACGGCATAGGGGCAACACACTAAGCAAGCAGTCGGGAGAAGAGAGACCCTTGAGTTATCTAGCATACACTAAGTTACTTTTGATCTTCCCTTGAAGACAATAAAAACTAAGATCACTCCAAATTATATTTAAATCTTCCCTAAAGTTATTTACCCACAACCGCCTTCGGCCATCGCTTCGAGACACTAAAAACTCAGTGTACACTTAAGGTGAATGAATATATTGAAAGTACTCGTTTGGTTGAACACAGACCTGAGAACTGAGAGCACAAAAGATGTAAAATCTGAATATCCCATAGTTTGCTGATAATCTGATGTGATCATATTATAAGCTCTTAAAATGAAATGGTTATCAGTTGAGATTAAATTGGTAAGGCAATGTAAATGAACGGTGAGGAAAATTTGCAGTGTTTCTCATTCACTTAAAAAAAGAGCAATTACGCTTTGCATTTTACAGAAAAATATGTATTTATCATCACAGTACTGTACTCTTTTTTTTTTTTTATGCAAGCAAGAAGGAACCAAAGGCCACAGAACTGCATACTGTTCCTTCCAAGAACAAGCAAAAACAATACAAAAGAAAGCCAAATTCAAGATCCGTTCAATTCGAGATGCCTGGACAAACTGCATTTGAAAGACTGGAGATCATAGGAAGTAGGAAATACAGACAG
>JAGKTI010019845.1:0-16716 GCA_018397915.1 Birgus latro | reverse complement strand
CATTGTCATTTCTGTACGTTTAAACCTGCGAATATCCACTTCCTTTACTACCCAGGTCTCACTACCATACAGCATCACACTCCCAACACATGCTGCATACAAAGATCCCTTAGCACGTAAGGAGAGTCCTCTCAATGTCAGGAGAGGCAACAGCTCCCTGAACTTCTTCCAACCACTTCTTACCCTAGCAACCGAGCTATCTCCAGCCCCACCTCCAGCACATAACATGTCTCCCAAATAACAAAACTCCTCCACACACTCAAGAGACTCACCTGCAAGTTCAACCCTCTCACGCCTAACAATCTCCACCTGCTCTCCCCAACATGCCACACACATGAAATCAGCATCATCTCGCAGTCTACCTCTAATACCACTACATCTCTTGTGCACCCATTTATCACAAACACTACACAAGATGGAATTACTTCCCACACTCTTGTGGCAAACTGCACATGGCCACTCTCCTTCTTCTCTGATTGTACCGCCACCAACCCTAGATATCATCACTTTTGTTTTATCTGCATTTACCCTTAAGCCCTTGTACCCCATACCATCTCTCCACTTCTTAAATCTTTCCTCCACCTCTTTTTCATTCTCTGCAATCAACACCAAATCACCAGCATACAACATCTCCCATGGGAGTCCATCTCTGAGTACAGAAAATAAAGAGCTATTCTTTTCCCAAACATCTACAGGACATACTGGCACTATGAAATGGGGGTAAAACCCTATGGGGAGCCACATGGATGGGGTGATGACTCATCCTTCCGACGATGAGTAAAAAAAAAAAAAAAAATTATTAGAATATTCCGAGAGACTGAGCAGTGTTACATTCACCACCCCAGTCAGTGCTGCCAATGCTAGCCTGCAAGTCCAAGACCACAAGCAGTGGCACGCAACCGGATTAGCCCGCCAAAACACAGAAAACCAGTCATCTTTAACTTATCCTTACTCATCGATGAGAATACCCGGAGACCTCGGGATACTTTCATTTGAAAAAGGAAGAGTTGGTAAGTCTTATGTATTCTTAATTATTTCTCTAGCTGTAATAGTTTTGCACATACAGTAGGTGCGGAAAGTGTTGACGCCATCTTAAAAAAAGAAAACATTCTTGTGGTTAGCAAGGAGAAACAAATAAATTAACACTCACCATTGAATTTAGTATTTACTGGCATTCCCCTTCACCTTTATTATCTTCTTAAGGCGTCTGGGGAGACTGATGGTGTAGTTTTGCAGAACAGATGGACTAAAACTGCTCCATAGCTGCAGCCTCAAGTTTAGGCAAAGATGATGTGTCCATACTATGCAGCTGCCGCTTCATGTGCGCCCATAAATTCTCAATGGGATTGATATCTGGGCTGTTTCCGAGCCAATCTCGAATAAAGGGAACCTCACAGTCTGTTAGCCACTGTTTCACTGACTTTGCAACATGTGCAGGGGCAGAATCTTGCATAAATACTCTTGCCTTGGTTTTATCAAGAGAGTCACTTAAAACATCACATAAGAGCTCCAAATTATTGTTCTGGTTCACTTTTTCATTTGCAGGTAGAATTACCAACCTACCAACACCATAATATGTAAAGCAGCCCCAAGCCATGAGTGAGGCTTGGTATTTAACAAACTTGGAAGTGTACTTAGGATCCAGGGGGGTCACTGCCTGGTTTGCAATACACTTGTGATGAAGGGGTACCAGTGACAGTAAATGTTGACTCATCACTCCAAAGCACAGTTTTCCATTGCTCCTCACTCCAGGCAAGATATTTCTTACAAAAATTCACTCTTTTTTCTTCTGAAGTGCAGTTAGCAGTGGTTTTTTATGAGCACGAAAACTCCTGTAGCCCAGATCGTCATGCAACAGCTGCTGCACACTTCTGACAGACACATCTGCCAGCAACTGTGGGTTCTTTCCTTTTAAATCCCATGCTGTTAGCCTTGGATCCTTGCTAACTTGCCTTGAGATCAGCTGACGGGTCTTGAACGTTGTCGTACGAGGTCTCCCAGGCTTGGGAAGTGGAGTGGGAGGAATGGCCTCCCCACTGTCCTTGAACCGCTTCACCAGTCTCTGCACTGTCCTCAGTCTAACACCATCTGATTTGCAATAAATGGGAGTTTGTGGCCATCTTTGTATAAAGTAATCACTTCCACATGTTTGTCCTTGTTTGTGGTTACTTTAGGCATGATGAGAATGTGGTAGGTAACCAAATAACTGTGTTATTTGAGTCAAAACATGCCCTCGTGGTGCATCACACACAGAGACAATCTTCCTCCTGTGGCTGCCCAAACATTACTGAGCCTGCTCCTGTGGTGCCAAACCTATCAAGCAGGGTTGCCAGCTCCCGTTGAAAAAGCATCAGCTCATTTTGCATCACAGGGGAGGGTAGTATTGACCCTACTTCACTTAACGCGAAGAAGAATGACGTCGGCAAAAAAACGTCAATACGTTCCGCGCTTACTGTATTAGGGTTTGAAGTAAGGGTACCTTTCCCAAAAGCTCGGAAATTCTCCATAAGGAGAAGTGGGTGATGATGGAAAACCCCCGGAGGATAAGGGTTAAGCCTATGTCACATATAACGAGCTGCCTCCCACTCCTCTGTTTGTTTGTTTTCCCACTAGTATAAACAAATAATTAATTAATTCTGGGTGTCTGCAATTTCCTCTCTTCCATCCTTCCTATTCTGTCTTTCTTTCGTTCATTCTTTTCTCTTTCTTCTGCCTACGGGTGACTTCACACTCCCTCTTCTGTCTTTCTTTTCTTCATTCTTTCCTCTTCCTTCTGTCTATGGGTGACTACACTGAGTGACAAGCCAAATGGTTTCCTGTACACTAGGAAACCATTTACTATGCTGGGTGGTAACCATATGACCAAATTATGGCACCTGGTGGTGAAGTGGGTAATTAAGGTGCTCCAATCAGATTAAGCCTGTGTAGGTTTGTGTCCAAAGGGTGGTTGGGGTTTGCTGCTCACGTGATGCTACTCAGGGATGAGTGAGGCTGGTCACTCTTATCTTAAATGTCAGGACCAACTTGCCTAGCCCCAGGTTCTTATGCTCCTCTATGGGGTGATGTAGGTTTGGATGATGGAAGGATGAATTACCAGTAAGCTATGCTTCCATTTAAGGAACTCTTGTAGAGTGAGTATTCAGGTTAGCTATGGCACAGATGTTCTTTAGAATCTTAACCCATTTGCCAAAACCTGATAACAGTTTTCCAACAATTGCTGGAAACTGTTGAGAAAAAATACATAAAAAAATAAATTTCAGCTATGTAATAAGACTTATAACAATACCATCAACCATAAAACTAGACTCATTTTACTTAACTTGGTCTAAAACTGCCATCTCTCCATTAATGCTCAGTTATAGCAATAGATTAACACTAGAAAATGATTTTAGTCATGAAGAAGTACTACAGTATAGAAAGAATGTAGAGCCACAGCATTGTCATTTTCTGCCACTGAGCTACGTGAAACAAGATGCAGGAGGATGATCATCTGAGCCACGTCAAACAACAGTATCATGCTTACAGCCACATCTCACACTGATGGTTGTATCTCCTAAGGTAGATACCTCTAGTTGTCAACCATTACATCATTATCCTGACCTTTTTTCCCCCATCTATGGATGAGGTGAAGTATGACTGAGAAAATAGGGATAGAAAATGAAACACCAAAAGTGGGAGAACTATCAATAGCATGCCCTGTAATATACAGTAGGCCTCACAGTCATCCACACATCATTCAAGTCCCTGGAATCCTGGCTCCATCTCAAGTCTATCAGCACTTTTTTTTTTTTTTACTGGGTATATACACTTGCTACCAATAAAAACATAATACACCTAAATAAAAACTTTAGTTTAGCTAACAGAAGTAAATATGCATACCATCTGCAGTGAGTGAAGACCCGTAGCCGGCATTGGTGCGTGGAGAGTCTTCGAGGACCTGTGTGGCGGTACACACAGCATCCACTGCGTTCCCACCTCCTCGTAACACTTCTATGGCCTGATGATGCGGAAAGAAAATGGTTAAAAAGTAGGCTAGTTATTCTCAATCCACAGAACCCAAAGACATTACAGTAATTATATTTTAGTCTTGCCATCTACTGACAAATTTATTCATCTCTAAACAGGCTGTTCATATTGAAGGGATGAGACAAATACAATATAGCCTTAACCCCTTGAGGCCTGCAATATATTTTATTTTTTTATTCTTATTACATCCTAACAATTTTATTATTTAGGGGAGTGCCCTTGTAATAAAAGATATAATGGAGGCTATAATCCCCTCAAGTCTGAAAAGTCTCTGCTGAGCTGAATACATCTGCCTGTATGTTCCAAGAACAAGTGGAAATAGGCCTATATGTGATGAGGACGGAGTCGATAAATACCTTCAATGTGTAAGACCTTTCGTTAAGTTGAATAAATCTGTTTGGTAGCAGCAAGAAAAAAAAAATGTAATGGATGTCACCTGGATTCAATTACGACTTAAATCATGAGGAGGAAGACAAGCCTGCATTTTTTTTTTTTTTTTAACAGGCCATATGATTAAAACAAATCATGAGGAGAAAGATAAGTCAGCATTTTTTTTTTTATTAATCCAAATGATTAAAACTTAAATCATGATGAGGAAGACAAGACTGCATCTTCTTTTTTATGATAACTTCTGAAGCACATGACAAAGACAGAACATGTCTGGCCCTTGTATTGTTGCTGTCTGAACTCCATAAATTGGGTCGTTGGGTGATCACATTAAGCAACCACAGGCATTTCATTCCTGCTCATCAAAAATTTGTGGATAACTTTCCCCTTTGTAGTATATATTTAACCCTTTCAACATGAAGACACTATTTTTCAGTTTCTCCTTGCTATCTCTAAACATTTGTGGGATTAATGACAGCTATATCTAACCTTCCAGTCTAGTAACTGCAAAAATAAAACAGAAAACGAATCACTGTACTGTACTGAAGTATAACGCAGTTACACTCTTTCACTGTCAGGGCAAGGTGCTGATGAGGGGCCTACATGAGATGGTGCTGTTCACCTTCAGTGAAGCAGCTGCAGTATCCACCTGGGAACCCAAGCTCCTCATTTTTCCATAAAATGTGCCATGGGAAGGACCCTGGTCCGACCGCTGTGAAGTGCTATCTTTCACAAGGGGGCACCAGATCCCTGAACCATGCATGTACAGTACTGTGCTTGTAGGATGGTCCCACGGAAGCAGTTGCTTACCTGTGATTGACAGGTCTGCTCAGCCAGACAGACTGGTTAAGCAATAACAACAAACTGTTATGGTGAAAATTATGTATGTTGTTTTATTCTTGCCTACTCGTTACAAATCATTCAGCAGGAACACACTCAACACAGCTAAAGATTTATTACTGTGTAGCATTGTGTTGGGATGGTATAATATGTAATAAGTACTTTATTCTCTTTAAACCCACACATTTTTATTAGCCTTTTCGACAGCAGGAGTTTTCTTTCAACTAAATAAAACTGTCAAATGATAGCTAGAATGATATACCTGAGTGAGGTCCTGCCCTCGAATGGATTCACTGATATTGCCTTCAGCCTGTAGAGACCAATTTTCCTCAAACATAAAACAAACATGTGACAAATCCTACACTGACCTGGTTGCATGCTTGCTTCATTAATTTCTTGTACTCTCCTTTGAGCGACGAGGAGTGGCTCCCTGCACCTGTATGCAAAATGTACTATAAACACAAGACACAATGTACAGCTACTAAACAAAAATTACAGAAGTGCAGTATTTCCTCTTTCAGCACACACTCACTACAAAGTTGTTGTGGTAATTTTCATGTACCGTGGCAGTGTGTACCACTAAGCAGTTAGGGTATGCAATGAAGGATCAGAGTTGATACTGTGCAAATGATAAAAGCATTTATTTACCTTAATGTATCAGTTTTTTTTCCAACTACTGTACATTTTATCAATTAAAATACTGTATATGGATAATCCAAATCACATCAGAGAAAATTTGATATTTCTTGCAGTCCTGAATATGATAATTTTAATGTATGATAACAATCTTTGTTCTTTAATAAAACTATCCATCTTTTTAAGTTGTTGGCAGGGGCACTAACTATCCACTCACTCAGTGTAGTGCTGCTTTCGGGTGACTGCCCTTTCCTCTCTTCCTTCCATCCTCTTCTGTCTTTACTTCATTCTTTCCTCTTCCTTCTGCCTACAGGTGACTTTACACTCCCTCTTCTGTCTTTCTTTCCTTCATTCTTTCCACTTCCTTCTGCCTATAGGTGACTCTACACTGAGGAACAAGCCAAATGGTTTCCTGTATACCAGGAAATCATTTACTATGCTAGGTGGTAACCATATAACCATTTTATGGCGCCTGATGGTTAGTGGGCAATTAAGGCGCTCCAATCGGACTGAGCCAGTGCAGGTTTCTACCCAAAGGGTGGTTAGGGCTTATTGCTCAAGTAATGCCACTCAGGATTGAGTGAGGCTGGTCACTCTCATCTTAATGTCAGGACCAACTTCCCTAGCCTCGGGCTCCTATGCTCCTCATGGGGCAACACAGAATTAGATGATGATGATGATGATCATCATCATCACCATCTTTTTGCAATTTTCACAAAACATGGTACAGTACAGTACTTGAGCTTTTAGGAACACATTTAATATTCAGTGTGGAATTACTGTACAACCAGCTATAACAAGGATGTGGTATATGAGATGATTATAAAAATATAAGTATGGATGTCGTTAATGGTAGGTGGTGGCGACCATCATCCACTCACTTGATGTAGTGCTGCCTACTTCTTCTTTAGCCTTTATTATTCTTTTTCTGTGCCTGCCCTCTTCTCTTCCTATTTCTCCCATCTTTCCTGTCACTTCTTATTGCATTTTTTTCCTTTACAGGTGGCTTTACACTGAGTGACAAGCCAAATGGTTTCCTGTAAGCTAAGAAACCATTTACAACGCTGGATGGTAACCATATAACCAAATCATACGTGCTCCTTACGTGTCAGCAAGTGGGTTGGTGGAGGGTTAGTGCCCCTCCCTGTCAAACAAATAACTCAAAGTCAAATGGCCACCCCTTACGGGATTATGGCGTCTGGCGATAGATAGATAGATGTCGTGAATGAGATGATTAAATAAATGAACTAGAGGGACACTCAGTGGAGTACATCTCTCCAACAAGGGCAATGTAATTTCCAAACCACTCTTCACAGTGGGTTAGGTTTTCTCATCACTGATTTGGGTTTCGCAAAAAATGTTTTCCACATCCAGAATCTGTAATATGATCTGGACCGGTCCCAAAAGTTAATCAATTGCTCCCTGGCCACCAAATCTGGTCCAAATCTCTCTTTTAGTTTTTGAGTACTCCTGCTAACAGGCAAACAAACAGAGGTGAAAATATACTTTCCTTGTCACAGAGAATGGGAAGGGAACCCTACTAATGTATCCTCATCCCAAACCATATTATTTTACAAATGATGGAGTGGAGTTCTTAACCTCCTCAACCCTCAGGCACAATTTTTAGTTGGTTTTTACTTACATTAGTGAGGTGGAAGGGAGAAGGGGGAGGGGGAGACAGAGGTTGAGGATGGGGTGAAGGAATGGAGTGGAGAGGTATACGAGAGAGGGCAGCAAAATGGCGAGGGACAGGGCAACATGGAGGTGATTTGTTTGTGGCCAAAAGTTATGGGATTATGGCAACTGGCTATAGTTAGATAGACAGACAGACAGATGGATAGATTCTACTGCTATCAGACAACTTTTATCTGATCAGCAGAGGACACTAATATACAACAGGGTTATCAAAGACTACATCTAATCCTTCTACTTTGACAAAATTTCTCCCGAACTGAATATACATATATGGAGATAGCAATAACGACATGATAAAGGCACCACTGTACTGAAAGGGATAATAAAATTCTCTGGAGGCAGCAAAAACAATATATTATAACAAAGCCATCACCCCAATACAAGAATTAGCTAGCTGACATTTTTTCTAACATCTTCACCATGGAAGGTCATCCTTACAATGAATAAAATCAGCTGGAGATAACAGAAGTAACTCTAATACAATAATGTACTGTATTTTCATTTTACCAAAGCCACTAACAAAATGTTTTAATCACACTTAAGAAGGATCTCTAGTAGTCTACGGAGTTAATTAACGCCTTATCTAATCCCTGCAGTTTGCCAAGTCTCTCCTCAGTTGAAGAATAATAACAATATTGATTAGATGATGAATGAATGAATGAATAACTGTCTACAGATAACAAGAACATAGCCTACTATAAACTATATCACCAGACTGAAAGGTTAGAGACATTATGAAGAGAATAAGACAAGAATAAGACAAAACTGGAAGTGTATATGTAAAACATACACAGTGTAGTACTACAAAATAAGGATAAACTAAAGAAGTAATGGTGACTTGTACCCTACACACAAACAAAACATACAGGAGGTCAGTCCTAATCATTGTATCCCATTAACAATGTCAGATCCAAAGCTATAGTCTTTGTTTTAACCGGACAAAAATCTCAACGCTTTTTCGAGTCAGTTGATGGCAGAATACAGTATAGTCAGATTGGAGCACTGATCTGACTCATAACCGTGGACATTCCTTCCTTCCTCAAAACTGACTCATTAAATTTCACATAACTATGACTTAGTATTCAAGTAAGGGAAATGGCCTAGTCGAAAACAGATTGCTATGACATTACCAACAGCATCACATTTCTGGTAGCTAGCACATGATCAAAAGCCCCCAGTCAACCATGGGAGATTCAAACCTGTACACAAAAACCAAGATCATCAAGCCAATTGGTGAATTTTACTAAAGACTATCTGGCATCTGCAACAGTTGACTTATCCCCTTCAGTCCAACAACATGCTGTATTTTTAAGTTTCCTTTTTGCTACCTCCAGACACTTTTATTTAGTTAAGGAAAGGCCTCTGATGGTGAATTAGTACACCAAGGGCATGCCTAACATCTCTAATTCAGAAAGCCTCTCTAACCTGCCCAGTCCCCCTGACGTACGATGCACGTCACCACTTTTTTCATGCTCAAACCCACCAACGTGCAGCGTACATCAGTCAATTGCAAGGCCTGTCGTTTGCACATTTTTCAAGATTCGTAGGTGATTTTTGGTAAGTAAATGTGGGAGACCTTCCTCTACCCACTGTCAAGCAGAGATACTGCCTGGCCCCACCTGATCACGCTCAGACCCACCGACGTGCATCGTGCACCGGTCAATTGCAAGGCCCGTTGTTTGAACATTTTTCAAGATTCGCAGGTGATTTTTGGTAGGTATATGTGGGAGACCTTCTTCTACCCGCTGTTAAGCAGGGATACTGCCTGGCCCCACCTGACCTCCCCCCTCCTCCCAACACTCGGCAATTCATCTGTTAGCAGTAACCTGGCCAGTAGAGACATGTTGCACCACGGTCTCTCCAATGACGAAATTCATGGTGAAAGTAATTCCTGAGGTGGAGGACAAAGAAATAAAGAAGCTAAAGGAAGAAACAAACAGAAGTGATGAGGTGGTAATGTCATAAAGGAAGGTGCCATTTGTTGGTGTTTTGGGTGAGTGAACAATACTGTACTGTACTTATATCGCCTATATTATTGTGTGAAAACCAATATAGTCTTGTACTACACATAAATTCGTACCAAATAAACATTTAAATGCGTAATTTACAGTGGCTTGAATTAGTTAACCCTCCCATAGTTTGTTTTCATTGAAGCCAGGTACCCTGAGAGAGAACGAGAAGGTAAGGCTGACTGTCACCTGTAGCAAAATTTATAATCTCAGGAAAGCGATTTCTCTATGAATTTTCAATGTTTCTCACTAAAAGCGGAGGTTTGAGCCAGAAAAAGACAAGTTGAAAATCGGTTGGGTTTTGATGGTGGGTTGGTTAAAAAAGTAGTCGGGTCTGGGCGGGTTAAAGCCAGGTTAGTATGATTAAAATAAAAAAATTTCAAACAACTGATTTTCATTGAATATACTGGGGGGAAAAAAAATATATGATCAAAATTATTTTTCATTATCTTCACAGTTAAACGACATTTTACACTACTTTGTCTACGCTGTCACTTATGTATTTATCTACAATCTACTAGCATCACACACAGACAGGCAGCACAACACATAACAATTTAGGCTTTGTACCAGTCTTTTAAGACATGACTCGAAGTTGTGTTGGACCTGTTCCAGAGCTTGACACTCAGTGAGGAATATTAACTTGGAAAAATGACTAAGCTTTTTTTTCTCTCTTTCATTCTTCATTAGACTTGAAAGTACTGTAGTTATGTTTTTGGCCTCATTATTCATAATTATTACCTCACTGGTGGTAGAGAGGGATGCCTTCACACAGTGGTACTGATATAACCATGGGGCTCTGATGCCAAGTTGTATACATGTGCCTCATCTTCATCCTTATCCCCTGAATTAAGGAGGGTGGACTGTAGGAGAAGGGAAGCTTCAGCCTGCAGATCACCAGGTTCACCTCCTAATGAGCCAGGGTCATAACAGCATTACTTTAGTAAACAGATGCATTTAAGTGGTTACTTTGGCCTTATTACTGCATCTTTTTAATATGATTAGTCTGCAACTTCCCAGAGGGGTTAATCACCCAGTCAAGAATAACAGCTGGGTAAGTATTCTTGTTGTCATCCTTTGCTTACAATCTGATTGATTTTTTAAAAATCTGCATTTCATCATCATCATTCAATCCTAGAGGAGCATAGTAGCCCGGGGCTAAGCAAGTTGGTCCTGGCATTTAAGATGAGAGTGACCAGCCTCACTCATCCCTGAGTGGCATTACATGAGCAATAAACCCCAACCACCACTTGGATATGAACCTTCACCGGCTCAATCTGACTGGAGAGCTGTAATTACCCACTAAACCACCAGGTGCCAAAATTTGGTTAAATGGTTACCACCCAGCAAAGTACAAGGTTTCCTAGTGTACAGGAAACCACTTGGCTTGTCACTCAGTGTGCAGTCACCCACAGCCATAAGGAAGAGGAAAGAATGAAGGAAAGAGACAGAAGTGCGAGTGTAAAGTCACCCGTAGGCAGAAGGACGAGGAAAGAATGAGGGAAAGAAAGACAGAAGAGGATGGAATGAAAGAAAGATGGAGGAGAGGAAAGGGCAGACACCCGAGTTAATAATAATAAAAAAAAGTATCACAGCTGAGTAAAACTGTATGGAGACAAGAGAAAAATGAAAATACACATCATCCAACTGAATGGGGTTAAAAGACTTTGTCCTTTGACTATGATTCTACCAGAGTAAGAAAAAAAAAAAATGACCAAATAAATCCCCAATGATAGCAAAGTGTCTCTACAAGATACGATACTGACCTGATAAAAATTTGTTATGGAAAATTTGGTTGGAAACATAAAAATTCAGCTCTGGAAAACTCCTAGCACTAGAAGGTTAAAAAGCGGAACTGGTACAGCCTTATCACAAAACAGTTAGTTACCAATATATTAAACAGTAAAATGATAAAAGAATTGCCACACAGTATGTGGTCACCAGCACTGAAAATATGAATTAACTAGCACAGACATTCCATTATACATTTCAACTCCAGTACAGAACCAGCAAATTATATAAGTCATATACATGCAACCCAATGAAATGCTCAGTGAATCTCTGAAAGGTAGTTCCCTACCTCACACCTAAATAGAGAGGAAGCCTTGGTGGGACATGTGTGGAGAGAAGTACGAGAAAACTATAATAATAATAAACACTCATGGGTGCATGAGAACATAAGCATTACTAAATAACAATTAAGATAGAAAGAGGATCTAATGCAATAATGGAATATGGTGCCACAGATGAAAATGACAAAAGGGTATGAAAAGCAAAGCACTGTTTTCATGAGGATTTTTCTTAGACCAGTCAAGACCAACCTAAGTTTTTTGGACCTGCTAGATGCTCACAAGAATAGGTTTTAGACCAGTACCATTCTTAAAGCTGTCCCTATTGGCAGGTGGATTAAGTGGGAACAGCCATCAAGGAGTCAGATGAGTTATGTAAACAGAAAGAATGGGATGATGATAAATCAATTTAGCTATAAATATCGTTGCTATTAACATACACAGTAGCTATTTCTACGTCACATAAAAGAAAATATCTGAGAACATGCCAGTGTGTGTCACCATTAGAATCATGATGCAGCAAATGGTTCTCATTATGTCACGAGCAGCTGACCTTTTCAGTGAAAACAGAACTGTAATAACTGGAAGCTAAGGTGGTGGTACTCATCCTTAAGGAAGTATTACTGGAAAACAGTTCTGAGTGCTGTCAATACCTTATAATAATCCAGAGAGATTTACAAACCTTGCATTTTTCCAGACATTTATATAACCATCCCACATCAGTGTTGTCTGTCATTTGTGCAAAATTTGATTTTTAAAAATAATAATCTTTAATTCTGTTAGCCATCTTTTCCATATCAGCCATTTACCCACACCTGTGGGACGCTTGTGGCTGTCCTTGTTTTCCAGTGCTACTGTGCATCCTTGTGTGCAGGACTGGTAAACTCTGGCCAGGTTCTGGAGCAGGACTGCTTTAGACCAGTCCCAATCTGTCTAAAACTGTTTCACCATAACAGCCAAGGGACTGGTCAAAACCAGCTGAGACCGGTCTGAAAGCCTCACAAAAATGTGGCATAAAAGTGTGCAGCTGTATTTAACATGTAAAAAAGAAATCAATGAGGTGCCAAACTATGACAATAAACCATAATTAATCATTCTTTTGATGCCACAGTAACACTTAAGACAAATGTGAGAAACAGATTTAGAGATGAAAGACAAAATGTACTGGATGTGACAATGAAAAAGAAAATTTAAGACACTTCATCCTGTATTGCCTTTTACATCAAACCCTAACCCCTTCACGCGCAGGACATATGTATTTACATCTGTGCTGCACCAGGTGAGTGTGCCCGCGACGTAAACCCTTACACTCTATTGCAGCAATGTTTTCTCAGAGCTTTTCTCTTAGTGGTACAGAGGAGTGGGAGTGTTTCTGAGTCTGGTATAGGCCACTGAAGCTCTCAGAAGGTCCACTCACCAACCAGTCAAGTGCGTCTGGGCACAATGGAGTTAAGGAAAAGAAGTCAGTTATCTGCACATGTGCAGAGACAAAACAGTTTGGTGAACAATTATTATGAAAACTTTGATAGATGAAGTAAAATTGTTACTACTGATAAATGAATTTTCTTTTTTTGAAAAAAAAAAAATAATAATATGCTCAACTACTGAGAAACTAGAACCTGAAACTTTTTGGCTGAGTTACGATGTTTGACTACTATCAGGTTTTTCAATCTCATATTTTCATTTGTCCATGTAATACTTTTACTCCATAATATACCTATTATATGAATGGCATAACCTCTATGGTATGAATGGAAAGATGATGAAAAAACAAAGTTGCATGGAAAATATCATCGGATCACAATTTAAACTTATGAAAACTGAAAGCCCCAAATTACTCCTAGCAAAACTCCTAAACTTTATCTTTACCAAATTACAGTTACAAAAACTAATAAACATTTCTTCAATTACCGGTACAATCTTCGACAGAGACCCAACATGTATTTCACTACGGCAGGCTATAATAATGCTACTGGTGCTTTAGGTAATTTGACTACATACACTTCAAATGGCTTGGGAGAGTCATGTCACAATAACCAAATGCACAGTAATGATATAAAAATATTTTCAAATTCGGGATAAAGCATTTCTAGAAAACCTAGAAGCCTCTACAGGCACAATGCCAGAGGATACGAAAAAAAAAATCAATAAAAAAAAAATCATCCCTCTTGAAGCGAAAACCGCCCTAAAATGTGAGGTATATGTGTTAACCTCGTGAGGTGACAGGTGATGAAATAGGTTAATTGGTGTTGGGGTGTGAGGAGCGTGAGGGTGGCTGGGGGGGTGTAGGGCCGCCCCGCCAACACTGCCTCATATCTGCCCCTCACACGCCCACCCCCCGCCCACCATACCGCCCACACTCACCTACATGCACCGCCACCACCCCGGACATGGCTGCTCCACTACGCCGCCAGCTGTAACATGAGGTAGATGATGATGGGAAGGGAAAAAGACGAGGAGGGACGCAAAGCGATTTTTGTTTACATCGCGCTTCGGGAAACAGATGACGAGCGGGGCCGCGTCAGGTCCAGCCTCATCTTTTTAAAAATGCTCCCTCCTTTTTTGCAGTCTGATTTTGTCCACAGGCGCCTAGAAATTGAATATATGGTAGACTAAAGAAATACGGTGGAGGCTTGGAGGTGCGGAGTGCCCAGTTAGGTGTGTGTGGGGACCTGAGCGGCCTATGTAGTACCCGGCCTAGAGGGAACTGAGTGCATTGATCCCAAAACACTCGCATTTATCTCCCCCTACCCGTTAAAATAAAGCTCAGTGTAAATTCCTGTCTTTTAAGGTCGATGTTTTACATTTCAAGAAGCACGTGTTTCACATTTTTCACCGGCAGTTGCTACAAGTGTCTCAGGAATTGGGCTATGTAGTTAGAAGATCTTAAAATGTCTTGCAACCAGCTACTGGGCCGCATGCCATTAATGCCACAGAGATTAATATCATCTTTGAACTCTGCTGTATCCAAAAAAATTGGACATGATTATCGGTTTTCATTGATTATACGAATTCTTGCGCTTGTGGGCTGTGCATGCGGCTAACCAGAACCGACCACGTGGGCTGACATGAACACTCGATTCCATTATTTTTCGATAATTTGCGACTGAGTTAGGATGTTGCACGCTTGAACTTGAACTTGCACGCTCACATTCTTATCTCATAACTCATAAATATTATGCCCGTGTGGGAGGAGAAGCAGAACAAGGTTGTGAGAGAAAAAGGAAGAGACGGAAGGAGATGAGAGCATTTGTAGGCTACTGGAAATAAGTTTATCGATTTCTTGATCATCCGTTCATTCCAAAATGCTTGAGAGGCCAGTGACCAAGGAACCTTGAATAGGATCCACACATCCACACGACCTCATCTCAAAACTCTTCCAAAATGCTGCTAATTCCATGCTCTGAGCAGTTTGGCTGGGATGAGCAAGAAATAAGAGGAATGCGTGCTCGGAATGTATCATTTCCTGTGACTCAGCCGAGTTTAGTAAGCAGCTTAGGACCAACGTTTTCTCGGCATCGTTCACACTTTTCGTAGGAATTCCTTATGTCGGTTGTGGTACGGAAGTGTTACATTCCTCGCGTCCTTTGTGTGTGTGTGTGTGTGTTGGCGAAATAGGCAGGAATGCGTTCGTTGAGAAACTTGTTTATTTACAGTAATTTCTTGAGATGGTGGCGGTTATCCTCCATAGTGATGCTCGGGATTCCCCTTACTTGTTCCCTCTCCCTCTCCAATTTCCTGCCCATCCCCCTCCCCTCCATTTTCCCTTTCCTGTCTGCCTACCCCTCCCTTTTACCTCATTTTCCCATCTCCTTAGTCCTTACTTTTCTCTCTCCCCTATCTCTACGTTCCCCAACCTTTTCTCCATTTTCCATACGGTTCCCTTTTCCTCCCTCTTTCTTCCTGCCTCCTCTCCCCCCTTTCAGTTTTCCTTCCTTCTCCCTGACCCGTTCCTTTTTCCTCTCCTACCCCCTCCCAGTTCTCTTCCTTTCCCCCTTTCTTTTCCCCTTCCTCTACCCTTCCATTCCCATTTTCTCCCCCTTACCTCTCTTCCCATCCTCATCCTTCTTTTTTTCCCCTCCCACCCTCTTCTTCCTCTCTCCTCTCATCATTCCTCCCTTTCCCTTTCTCTTCCCTCTTCTTCCCTTATTTTCTTCCCATTCCCTTCGCTCCTACCAATCCACATCCGCTCTTTTTTCCTCCTATATTATCTCTGGTCCGTCCTGTTCCAGAGTACGGCAACAATAACAACAACAATAAATAATAATAATATTATAAATAATAAAAATAAATGAATGTCTATGAAAGTAGCTTAGAACAATTAGAGGGCTATCTCTCATTCTACCTATCTACCTGTCTACCTGTCTACAAGAACACGCACACATGAGCACAGAAACTCAAACATAATAACACACAGTACACAAACACACACACATGACAACATGAGCACACAGAACAGATGTTGCTGTTGTTGTTGAATATCCCCGGTCTGTCTGACCGAGCAGACCCATCCACCGCAGGTAAGCAATCGCACCTGAGGGGCCACCCCGCGCAGTGAAGTGATGTTCCCTTGCAGCAGACAGCGCCTTGCCACAAGACAGTTAAAAAGTGTTGAAGTTTGGTTCCTGGATGGATGCCGCATTTGCGTCTCCACCCATTTAATAGGGGCACCATGGTAGACATTTCACCCTGAAATTTGGCTATATGCGTACTACCCAGAGTTGTAAATGGTTTCCTGGGTTACAGTAAACCATTTTGTTTGTCCCACAGTGTAGAGTTACCTAAAGTGGAATGAAAAGCAATACGAGGTGACAAAAAAGCTGAGAGAAAATAGGAAGAGAGGAGGGCAAACGCAGAAAACGAATGATAAAGGTGAAAGAAAAAGTAAACATGACAACATCAAGCGAGTGATGATGGGTGCCCCTACCATACTACACAACAGAAATGAACATCAGCATAAAAACGTAGAAAAAAACATATCCCAAACATACAGAAACGAAAAGGATAACAGACCTACACACACACACACACACACACACACACAGTTTCTATAT
>JAGKTI010019843.1:0-10713 GCA_018397915.1 Birgus latro | reverse complement strand
CCTGCTTTCAATATAATTTTTTCATGCATGGTTTTGAAGTGCATCAGCTATGAAAAAGGTGAATGCCATTGATTTGTGTGAAAGATGATTACCATAAAGATTTTCATGTCTAACCTCTTTCAGCATGCTGTAAATGGGTTAAAAAATTACCATAAATGTTCATCATAATTTCCTGCTTTCAATATAATTTTTTCATGCATGGTTTTGAAGTGCATCAGCTATGAAAAAGGTGAATGCCATTGATTTGTGTGAAAGATGATTACCATAAAGATTTTCATGTCTAACCTCTTTTCAGCATGCTGTAAATGGGTTAAAAAATTACCCCAAATGTTAATCATAATTTCCTCCTTTCAATTCAATTTTTTTCATGCACGGTTTTGAAGTGCATCAGCAATGAAAAAGGTGAATGCCATTGATTTGTGTGAAAGATGATTTCCATAATGACTGAATGCCAGTGAATTTCATGTCCGGTCATAACCTAACCTAACCTAACCAATTTGTTAATCATAATTTCCTGCTTTTAATTTAATTTGTTCATGCATGGTTACCACTAGTATTGAAGTGCATCAGGTGTGAAAAAGGTGAATGCCATTGATTTTCATGTCCTGTACCTAAACAAAGCTGCCAACTCAGTGAACAGCTGAGCCTAACTTACCTCAAATTCATTCTTTTTGGGTAAAATTTAAATGAATTCATGCTTTGTGTTCATTATTTTAGTGCACTAGCTGTGGAAAAGGTGAATGCCAGTGAATTTCATGTCCGGTCATAACCTAACCTAACCTAACCATTTTTCTGGTAACAATTTACATCATTTACTGTATTTGATATTTGTATCCAATAATTTAGTGCATAAAATGTAAGAAAAGCTGATTTCCATGTCCGATACTTACTTATACTATGGTGGCAAGTTCTGAGCACCTATGCCTTACTCATCATCATTTTTTGGTTAAAATTCAATTAATTCATGCTTTGTGTGCATTATTTATGTGAAAAGGGACCTAAATAAGTGCTATACATGTCTGGTAGGGAGGTAGGAAGGTAGTTTTCTGATTTAGGTTAGGTTAGGTTAGGGTCATGAATGACCAGTGCTGGAGCTTCAGGACCAATATCCGGACAAGACCACTGTCCGGACATGCCTTTGGCTCTATTACATCGGATATTGGAGGGATTATTTATCTCAATATCTTACAGTAATTCCCACAAATATATGCAAATGGTTTGCGCGAGCACTTTGAAACACTGCTCACACTAAATATTAGATTGCGCACTTGCGCAACTTACAGATATTGGAAAATAATAATAATAATAAATGAAAGGAAGTTAGTATGCTAATTTAGGTAAATATCTCAATATTTTACAGTAATTCCCACAAATATATGCAAATGGTTTGCACTTGCGCTTTGCGACATTGTGCAAGCTAAATATTAGTCAGACTGCGCACTTTGCGCTTGCACAAGGTAGTGAACTGTGGATTGCACATTGTGCTTGCGCAAGGTCCTTTTTCGTTTGCGCTGCCCACCACTGCTGATTTCCAGCCCTCTGGAACCCTACCCTCTTCCCAAGCCAATCTACACAACTTCCATATCCACTCCATGACAATCTCACCCCCATAGTTCAGCATTTCACGACACACTTCATCAATTCCTGGGCCTTTCTCATTTTGATCTTCTTCAATGCTTCAACTACTTCTGCCCTACTGATCTCTTGCACCCTCCTCTCATCTCTTCTTCTCCCAGCCATTCCTCAACCACTTATACTCGCACTACTCTCACTCTCTACATGCAACAAATCCTTAAAGTGCTCCTTCCATCTCCTCACTTTCTCTCTCTTCTCCACCAACAACCTACAATTCCCACATTTCACTCCCCTACCATTTCCCCTTTCACAAGGTCTTACTTTCTTTACCTCCTTCCCAAGCAATTTCTAACTCTCCCTCCAGTTCACATACAGATTCCTCCCAAACTCTTCATTCACTCCCTTCTTACTCTCATTCACCAATCTCATCACCACCTTTTTCCAGCTCACATATACCTCTCTCTCAACTTCTCCCCTACCTATACTCACTAGCCAGTCATTGTATGCCTTCTTCCTTAGTTCCAAATTTTATCTATCTATTTATTGCCAGACACCTTAATCCCATAAGGGGTGGCCACAAACAAATCACCTCCATGTCGCCCTGTTCCCTGCCATTTCATTGCCCTGGCAGTGCAATTGCCAAGTGGAGATACTAATGAAGGTGTGGGACCATCTGCACAACCAGGACCGCTAAGTCACTCCAGGTGGCTTACACAAGTTAATTGCGTACTGCGACTTTACATGTCAAAGAAGCAACCATCACCAACCCTAAAACGTCTCGCTTCATTCATTGTGAACTACAGTAAGTCCCAGTATTTTGACGAATTTTAGTTCGACGTTTCATTTTTCATGAAAGAAAAAAGTTTCCAACATGTCGCAAACCTCGTCATTTTCTCCCAATCTTCGTCGCCGCTTCCACCTGGCAGCCGACGCATACCGATGTTCATTTGTTGGAGGCCATCTTGCGACCACCCTGCCCTCTATCGATACAGCGGCGGTACTACAGACCCCTTCACCATTGTGCTTTTTGTGTGGCCGACAAGGGAAGGATTTTGCAGCTCACTAAGGAGGGGTTGACAACCCCTGAGATACGTTGCCTGACTGGGGCTCCTGACAGCACCATAAGGACACTCAGAAAAAACAAGGCAACTCTCAAAAAGCAGGTGAGTGCACGTAAAATAATAATAAAGTAAATGTGTCTGTGTTTTCTTTCCCTTAATCTTTATTTGTGCCACGGTTTTTTAATGTATCAATATCCACCTAATGGAGTTAGTTTTTAGAGTTAACCAACCAAGTGTTTGTCAGAACAATTTAGGGGAAGAATATACAGTATTGTAATGAAAATCGGTAACGTTGGTTACTATTATGTTGCATCATACCCCTAAGGAAGAATAAGGAACTTCTCAACAAGCAGGTGAGTGCACGCAAAATAACAATAAAGTAAATGTGTGTTTTTTTCCCCTCAACCTTTATTTGTGCCACAGTTTTTTACTATCAATATTCATCTAATGGAGTTAGATTTTAGAGTTAACCAACATTAACCAACCAAGTGTTATTTAGAACAATTCAGGGGAAGAAAATACAGTATTGTAATGAAAATCGGTAACATTGGTTACTGTTACGTTGCATCGTACCCCTAAGAAAGAATAAGTAACCTCTCAACAAGCAGATGAGTGCACGCAAAATAACAATAAAGTAAATGTGTGTGTTTTTTTCCCCTCAACCTTTATTTGTGCCACAGATTTTTACTCTCAATATTCATCTAATGGAGTTAGATTTTAGAGTTAACCAACGTTAACCAACCAAGTGTTATTTAGAACAATTCAGGGGAAGAATATACAGTAATCCCTCCACTATCCAACGTAACAGAGCCAAAGGCATGTCCGGACAGTGGTCTTGTCCGGATAGTGACCCTGAAGCTCCAGCACTGGTCATTCATGACCCTAACCTAAATCAGAAAACCACCTACCTACCTCTCTACCGGACATGCATAGCACTTATTTAAGTCTCCTTTCACATAAATAATACACACAAAGCATGAATTAACTGAATTTCAACCAAAAAATTATGATTTAGAGGTGAGTAAGGCATAGGTGCTCACAACTTGCCAGCAAGTGTAAGTAAGTATCAGACATGGAAATCACAATGAAAATCACCCTTTCTCACACCATATGCACTAAAATATGGGATACAAAGCACCAAATAAATAAACTGTTACCAGAAAAAGAGTTAGGTATGGCAAAGGTGTTCACTGTTCGCCAACAGCACCGGTCATTCTTGACCCTAACCTAACCGGCAAAGGAGTTCACTGTTCACCAACAGCACCGGTCATTCTTGACCCTAACCTAACCTAACCTAAATCAGAAAACCACCTACCTACCTCCCTCCTGGACATGCATAGTACTTAATTAAGACCCCATTCACATAAATAATTGGCACAGAGCATGAATTAATCAAATTTTAACCCAAAAATGATGATTTTGAGGTGAGTAAGGCAGAGGTGTTCGCCAGCTGACTACATAATGAACATAAGGAAGAGACATGATTATTACTGAGAAAATCACCTTTTCAGCCTATGCACTCAAATATGGGACACAAAGCATGAAGTAAATAAAATGTAACAAAAAAATTATGATTTAGAGATGTGTGGGGCAAAAATGTTCACCAGTTGACTAGATAGTGAACGTATGTAAGAGACATGGTAATCAATGAGAAAATCACCTCTTTCACAGCCTGTGCACTCAAATATGGGACACAAAGCATAAAGTAAATAAAATGTAACCAGAGAATGAGGATTTAGAAGTGATTATGGAAAATATTTACCAGTTGACAATGTTTACAACAGTCCATGATTGTTGTTTACCCCCATCTCTAAGGTTTTTGCAGTGGTCATAATTGCTCTTGATGCATGTCCAGCAATCCAGTGTTTAACTACACTTAATCCTTAGCACTATCACTTTTGATTATTTAAACAAGAACGAAAATACTGCAAACGATCGGACAGCCGTCCACTGTTCACGGGAGTTGAGACAGAACTAGTAGGAGGGAGATTGGGCGGGAAGGAAGCTAGTTGGCGCATGTGGGAAATTCAAACTGCTGCAGTCGGAAAAAATTTGATATTTTTTGGGATTTTTTCGAATTTTGGGGCAGTTTGGGGTTTGGACAACCTGTGATGTCTGAATAGTGATGTATCCGGATAGTGGACGTCCGGATGGTAGAGAGATTACTTGTAATGAAAATCAGTAACGTTGGTTACTGTTATGTTGCATCATACCCCTAAGGAAAAACAAGGTACCTACCTCTCAACAAGCAGGTGAGTGCACGCAAAATAACAATAAAGTAAATGAGTGCGTTTCTTTCCCCTCAACCTTTATTTGTGCCACGTTTTCTTACTGTATCAATATTCACCTAATGGAGTTAGTTTTTAGACTGCGATCAGACGCACAAGCCTAGACACAGCAGAGGTGGACGAAACGGCTGTAAGACACCACTTGACACACTACGACTTAGACTCAGGTGTGGCTGACATAACAGAGGAAGAGATGAACTCTAGTGAAGAGAATGAAAGGCCAGATCACACTGCACAGGAGATGACGACCCAGAAATTGTCCCACAGCCTGTCCACCATAACCAACATGGCAACAACCTTTGAGACATACACCAGGACTATGCCTGAGGCAACCCAGATCCTATCCACCTTGAATGATCTGAAGTCTCAAGTGAAGGCAGTCTACAACAGAAACGTACTGGAGCAGAGACAAGCCAGGCTCACACAATTTTTTAATGTGACATAGAATGTGGCTGCTATTATGCAAGACTTAGACGTGACAGGAGAGGAGGATGAAAGAGGAGAAGTGGACAGAGAGAAAGTGGAATTGCTGGAGCCAGAATTTGACTTTGAAGGCTTTGGCTTAGGTGATAGAGCTTCCCCAGAGAGGCCCATGTCACCTAGTGACTAGCTCATCCACCCTCAACACACCTTCACCTGCCACTCATGCCAATGTTTACTTTATTTCTGGTAAGGATTTTTGGTGTTGCAGCTCTTTATAACAGTTCTAATGTCATTTCAGGTAAATGTTTATTGTGTTATGCTGAATAAGCAACTAGTAAACTATCTACTTATTATCTATTGCCAGATGCCTCAATCCAGCACGGGGTGGCCACAAACAAATCGCCTCCATGTCACTCTGTCCCCTGCCATTTCACTACCACGCTCCCAACTCACACCCCCCTCTCTCATATACCTCTCCACTCCATCCCTCCATCTCATCTTCAGCCTCCCCCTCCCTCTCGCCCCCTCCACCTCACTCACATACACTCTCCTCGTCACTCTTTCACGCTCCATTCTCTCCACATGCCCAAACAACCTTAACGTGATTCTCCTAACGCTTCCCATCACATCCTCAACCACACCACAATGCTCCTTCACTTCCTCATCTGTTAGTCTGTCTCTCCATGTGACTCCACATGCTCTTCTCAAATAACTCATTTTCACTGCACTCACTCTTGACTCCTGTCCTTCCAACAGGGTCCAAGCTTCACTTCCATATGTTAGAGGTGGTATCACAATACTGTCATGTAACAACTTTTTCACTTCCATGCTCACCTCCCTGTTTCTTATCACTGCTTTCAACGAACCAGAAACCTTCCTTCCCTGCTGCACCCTTTTGAGCACTTCACACTCCAGACTTCCATCCTTACTCATCACACTCCCCAAGTACTTAAATTCACTCACATTCTCCATATCCTTCCCATCCAATCTCACTGTACATTCACTGGCTTCACTTCTCTCGAAGACCATCACTTTACTCTTCCCTACATTCACCTTTAGATTCCGTTTCTTAAAGCCTTGCAGCTCCCCTTCGTCTTCACTCAACAACACAGTATTATCTGCAAACAACAGTACAGGGAGTTTTCACACACTGCCCTCTCTCACTAGGGACGCTCCAACATCCACTGCCCGACCTTGCATCTCTTTTATAACCCCATCCATGTACAGATTGAACAACCATGGAGACATGACACATCCTTGTTTCAATCCAACCTTCAAATGGAAAGATTCACTCAGTTTGCCATCCACACACACTGCAGCCTTAGCACCCTCAGACATACTCTTCACTGCCTTCAACAACTTCCCATCCACTCCATATATTCTTAATACCTTCCACAAGCCTTGTCTATCTACCCTGTCATATGCTTTCTCCAGATCCATGAAGGCTGCATACAACTTCTTGCCCTTCTCTAGAAACTTTTCCACTAAGGATCTAAGAATGAATATCTGGTCTACACAACCTCTTCCCTTCCTAAAACCTCCTTGTTCTTCTCCAACTAATTCCTCAGTAATTTCCCTAACTCTGTCAATAAGTATCCTACCATATACTTTTCCTATTACACTGAGAAGGCAAATGCTCCTATTATTACCACACACTGCTTTTTCCCCTTTTCCTTTGTACAGAGGAATAATTACACCTGACTTCCAATTCTCCGGGACTCTACCCTCCTCCCAAGCCAATCTGTACACCTTCCACATCCATTCTATTACTATCTCTCACCCATGCTTCAGCATTTCACCACACACTCCAACAATTCCTGGGGCTTTCCCCATTTTAACTTTCTTCATTGCTTCCACCACTTCCATCCTGGTGATTTCTTCCCCTCTTCTCGCAACCCTCCTCCTCCCCGCCATTCCCCAGCCACTTATACTTGCATTACTTTCATTCTCTATGTTCAACAGTTCATTAAAGTGTTCTCTCCATCTGTTTACTTTTTCTCCCTTCTCCACTAGTAATCCACCATTTTTATCTTTCACACCCCCACTGACTTCGCTGGCACCCTGTCTAGCTCTCTTTACCTCCTTCCAGAACATTTTCTTACATTCCCTCCACTTTGCACTCAAATTCCTTCCAAATTCCTCATCCACTCTCTTCTTACTCTCTCCTACTAATCTTTTCACCTCTCTCCTCCTCACTACATATAACTCTCTCGTCTGTCTCTCAGCTTCTTCGATGCCCCTGTTCCTCATTCGCTCATTATATGCTTTCTTCTTTTGTGCCACAGCCTCTCTCACCTCTTCAGTCCACCATGCTGTTCCCTGAACCCCCTTTCGTCTTCTCTTCACCCCACACGCCACTTCACATGCTGCACAGATTTCTTCTGTGAATACCTTGCACACACCCTCCACGTCCCCCATCTGCTCCAATCTATATTTACCCAATCGCTCCTCCACTTCCCTTTTATATTCAGCATTTATTCCATCCTCTTGTAACTTTTCTACCCTTCTTGTAACAAATACTTCCTCCTGTCCTTCCCTTCTTCTCTTTCTCCATCTTGTTTGGATTCTGATTCTGGCCACCACCAAGTGGTGGTCAGAAAGTCCACTCCCCCAATCTCTATATACTCTTGCATCCATTACACATCTTCTCATCCTTTCATCCATACACACGTAGTCAATCATTGCCTTCCGTTCATTCATTCCACCGTCCTCTCTTCTCACCACTCGCCATGTATACCTATGGATCATTTTGTGCCTGAAGAGGGTATTAGCTACCACCAACTCCCTCCCAGCACAAATGTCCACTAAAGCACTGCCATTCTCATCCATCTCTGCAGGCACACCCCACTCACCAACCACTCCATCCACCTCCTCATTCCCTACTCTTCCATTCATATCTCCAATCAGAAACACTCTCTCATTCCTTTCAAACTTTTCCAAGCAGGTTTCCACATTTGTCCAAAACTCTTCTCTCACTCTACTAACACGATCTTGCATTGGCGCATACACGCACACAATTGCCCACGTTTGTAGTCCAACTTTCACTCTTACCCACACAATCCTTGACCCAACTGATCCATACTCTCTTACATTCTCCTTCCACCAGTTGCTCACAGCAATACACACTCCCTCTTTCGCCCTCTCATTCTCACCCACTCCTGCGCATATACCCCATCCATACTCCCATTCTCTCACACTCTCACCTCGCCATTTAGTTTCAGTTATTCCACATATATCCACTTTCGCACTCTCAAGCACTTGTACAATCTCTCTCTCTTTCACCTCATCATTCATACCCCCTAACATTCCACGTTGCAATCTTTACCACGTCCTTTGCCCGGTTCTTTTTCGTCAACTTTTGGTCAGTCCTGGCCCGAGGCTTCTAGTAAACACTCCATATTTAATTTTGGGTAAGGTCTGTTTGGTGTTATAGTACTTTGATAGGGTAGGTAGCTGTCCAACTGGAACACCCATCTATTTTTCCCATTGATTCTTAACTTCACACTTCGACATTTCATGTTTCGCGACGTTTTGGCGGAACATCAAAACAGCGAAAAATTAGGACTTACTGTACTATGCTCCTGTGTGGTTCAGGATGAAAGCCAACAGCTCATGTCAGGATGGAGCCAAAAATTTCTTCTTCGTGGTGGAGCTCCTTCAAAAGCTGCTGTTGGAGGATCAGGCGATCATTCACCCTGTGTTTGCCAATAAGAGCTACTTCTGTCACCCAGAGAACATCCTGTTGTCAGCTGTTGCTGATGAAGATGTTGGCGTATGCTCAATGGGAAAAGAGTTAATGAAACAAGCACAGATGAATAAGAATGATGACCAAGCCTCAGTTAGAATATCTGAAAAATCGGCACTGAAGATAAACTTCAATGCCAAGAAGTACACTGAGCTGGCAGAGCTTTCTTCTGCCACAGTTCCTCCATTGCTGAAGAACAGACTGTACCAAATGGACGAAAGCCAACCCATCGTACTGGACTTGTACCTTTGCCATTCCCAAGGAGTGGAGTGCTGCATCAAGGAGGTCACATCCACCACAAGTAAAGCATTTGGACATGAATCACGTCATGGTATGCTCGTCGAATGTAAGCGATCTCGCAGCTTGTTCCCAAAGCGTGAAAGTAAACAAGACTTTTGATGTGTTCAACTGTTCATGCTATTTCTACTGTTCTTTTTCTTTTTCATGAAATAATGCCATTCATATGATTTGAATACATTTACTTCAACTGTTACTTTTATTTTTAAAGTTGAAATTTAACAGAAATAGTATTTTGGCTCATCCGAAAACACAGCATGTGTTTCTAAGTTTTTTGAGAAATAACTCTTCTAGATCAAAGTTGCTGGAATGGGCACGCATATATCGAAACATTTTTTTTGCAGTGTTACTGTCATTATAAAGGAGCACCATTCTGACCATGTTTCAACCTGGAAACCCTAAGTTGGTTCCTTTTCGACCCACCCTAGTGTATAATCATTCCTAAAGGTTGCTCTGGATCAGTGAACTAAGCTCGCATGGCGAGCGCCCGCCAGATGCAAGGCAACCTTGCCAGATATGGGGCTTTGGGAAGCCTGTCACCAGATGTGAAACTGCCAGATAAAAAAATGCCAGATGCAAGGCCCCACTGTAGAGAGAGCAGAGCCACTATAAACATGATTGGTTTTGGGGGTGTACAGAGAAGGAATGCACTGCCAGGAAACGTGACTCGCACAGATGAAGAACGCTGTCAAGCGGCTGAAAAATGGTAAGCACCTGTGGTTAAAGCGGTGTATGCAGAGATGAATAAGTGTAGTGGAGAGAGTGGAATGAAGTGCTTGTTGGAGATAGGTAAGAAGGCATGGATGAGTGAAACTGTGCAAGCAGAGTGGAAAAAGGCTGTGATTGTACCCCTGTACAAAAATAATGACGAGTGAAGTGAGTGCAAGAACTATAGTAGAATAAGTTTATTGAGTGTTGTAGGGAAGGTCTATGAAACACTTACTATAAAGTAAGAGAGATATCAGAAGTCCTAGTGAAAGATGAACAGGGTGGTTCAGGAGTGGCAGAGGATGTGTGGGTCAAAAATATTTACTGAGACAGATAGTGGAGAAGGCTTGTAAGGAGGACAATAAGGTGTGTATGGCATTTACGGATCTGGAAAAAGCATACGACAAAGCAGACAGAGAAGGATTGTAGGTTTTGCACATGAACAGTGTAGATGGTAAGCTGCTAGGTGCTGTCAAGATTTTTATGATGGTAGTGAAGCATGTGTAAGGGTAAATGGTCATCTAAGTGAATGATTCATGATCAATGTCGGCATGCGACAAGGTTGTGTGATGTCCCCTTGGCTGTTCAATAGCCTATATACAGTATATGTATATAT
>JAGKTI010019842.1:0-14724 GCA_018397915.1 Birgus latro | reverse complement strand
GAATGGTCACCCTTCCTTGGGACTGGCTGAATGAGAGCAAACTTCCAGCAAGAAGGAAAGGTACAAGTTGACAGACAAAGGTTAAAGAGTTTACCTAGGCAGGGTGTAAGCACAGAAGCACAGTTCTTGAGGACAACAGGAAGGACTCCATCGGGCCCATATGCCTTGTTAGTACTGAGGCCAGTGATTGCAGAAAATACATCAGCTGGAGAAATTTTAATGTTAGTCATGAAGAAGTCACAGGGGGGAACTGATGGAGGAACAGCACCGGAATCGTCTAAGTTGGAATTAGAGGAGAAAGTCTGAGTGAAGAGATCTGCTTTATCAGTAGAAGAAATAGCTACAGAGCCATCAGAGTAGAAAAGAGGAGGGAAGGATGATGAGGTAAAGTTGTTAGAAAGGTTTTTGGCAAGGTGCCAGAAGGAGCGAGAAGAATTCGAGTTGGAGAGTTGAGAACATTTAGCATGGATGAAATTATTTTTAGCAGAGCGAAGAACAGACTTAGCATGATTCTGGGCAGAAATTTTTAAAAAATGTGCTTCAGGGGTGAGTTGGCTGTGGTACCTCTTATAGGTCCTCTCCTTGTTGCGGACAGCATTAGAACAAGCATGATTAAACCAAGGCTCTCTTGCATTAGTCAGAGGATATGAGAAAGGAATGTATGCTTCCATGCCCGAGAGAATAATCTTCTTAATGCCCAAGGCACACTCAGATGTCTCCCGGCCATGGAAGCAATAATCATTCCAAGGAAAATCAAAGAGGTACTGCCTGAGGGCCTCCCAATCTGCAGCTCCAAAGTTCCACAGACGACGTTTCTTTGGAGGGTCCACAGGCCGTACCGGAGCGATAGGACAGGTTAAGGTAATAAGGTTATGATCGGAGGAGCCCACCGAAGAGAAAAGATTAACAGTATAAGCAGAAGGATTAGTTGTCAGGAAGAGGTCAAGTATGTTGGAACTCTCTCCGAGGTTGTCAGGGATACGGGTAGGGTGCTGTACAAGCTGCTCTAGGTCATTGAGGATAGAAAAGATGTAGGCTTATTCACCAGGTGGATCAGTGAAAGGAGAGGAGAGCCAAAGGTGGTGGTGAACATTGAAATCTCCTAGAATGGAGATCTCAGAGAATGGAGAAATAGATAAAATGTGTTCCATCGTAGAAGTAAGATAGTCAAAGAATTTTTGATAGTCAGTAGAATTAGGAGATAAGTAAACAGCACAGATATATTTAATCAGAGAATGACAGGACAGCCGAAGCCAGAGAGTAGAGAATTCAGAAGAATCAAGTTCAGGAACACGAGAGCAAGCTAGATCGTTGCGTGCATATACGCAACAGCCACCTTTGGCTTTTAAATGAGAATAGAGAAAGCAGGAGGATACAGAAAAGGGTTTGCTGTCTGTTACCTCAGGCAGCTGAGTCTCAGTGAGGAAGAGAGGGTGAGGTTAAGAGGAGGAGAGGTGGTGCTCAACAGCGTGAAAGTTAGAGGAAAGGCCGTGAATGTTGCAGAAATGAAGAAGGAGTGAGTCAGACAGTGGTTCCATGCAGCTCCTAGGGTCGTCACCGGGAGAGGGGCGGATGGTGGGGGCATTTATGGTCCCTCCCCACCTGCCCGCCCTCCCACTTGCCCTGGGACTCCAAGGCTAGGTAATTTGTCGCCATTTTGATTTAACTTTGAAAAGGAAGTGTAGTGTGTAGCATGCATGTAGTTTGGTGTTGACAGTTAGAGAAACTTGTTTGGAGAGCATGCTGGCCTGCTCTCCGTGTTATTGAGACACTGAAAAAGTTCAGCAAAGGGGGATGGTCAGGAACTAGTCCTGAGGGCTGGTGAAAGGAGAGCTCCAGCTCTCCCTGTCATCAGCTTTCCATCCACCCTAGGAGTACTGCCCTGCTCGACTGGTGCTACAGCCTACTCCTTGCGATTGGTCTCCACCTCACTCGCATACATTCTCCTCATCAGTTTCTCGCTCTCCATCCTCCTTGTCAGTTTCGCGCTCTCCATCCTCTCTACATGGCCAAACCACCTCAGTGTGTTCTTCCTAATGCTTCCTATCACATCTACATCCACACCACAACACTTCTTCACTTCCTCATTTGTCAGTCTGTCTCTGCATGTGACTCCACATGCTCCTCTTAAATAACTCATTTCCACTGCTGTCGCTCTTGACTTCTGTCCCTCCAACAGGGTCCAAGCTTCACTTGCATATGTTGGAGTTGGTATCACAATACTGTCATGCAGCAGCTTTTTCACTTCCATGCTCACTTCCCTGTTTCTTATCACTGCTTCCAAAGAACCAGCAACCTTCCTTCCTTGTTGTACCCTTTCAAGCACTTCACCCTCCAAACTTCCATCCTTACTCATCACACTACCCAAGTACTTAATTGCACTCATATTTTCCATATCCTCCCCATCCAGTCTCACTGTACATTCACTGACTTCACTTCTCACGAAGACCATCACTTTACTCTTCCCTACATTCACCTTTAGATTCCATTTCTCACACACACTCCCAAACTCATCTACCAAGCCTTGCAGCTCCCCTTCATCTTCACTTAATAACACACAGTATTATCAGCAAAGAGCAGTAAAGGGAGTTTCCAAACACTGCCCTCTCTCACTATGACTGCTCCAACATCCACTGCCCTACCTCATATCTCTTTTGTCACCCCATCCATATACAGATTGAAAATCATGTAGACATGGCACATCCTTGTTTCAGTCCAACCTTCAAATGGATGAATTCACTCAGTGCACCATCCACACACACTGCATCATTAGCACCCTTATACATGCTGTTCACGGTCTTCAACAACTTCCCATTTAATCCGTATATTCTTATTACCTTCCACACAATCCTTGTCTATCCACCCTGTCATATGCTATCTCCAAATCCATGAAGGCTGTATGCAACTTCTTTCCCTTCTCTGGAAACTTTTTCACTAAACATCTAAGAATAAATATCTAATCTACACAACCTCTTCCCTTCCTAAAACCTCCCTGTTCTTCTCTAACCAATTCCTTTGTTATTTCCCTAACTCTGTCAACAAGCATCCTACCATATACTTTTCCTGTTACACTAAGAAGGCAAATGCCTTTGTGATTACCTCACACTTCTTTTTCCCCTTTTCCTTTGTACAGGGGAATAATTAAACCTGACTTCCAATCCTCCAGGACTCTACCTTCCTCCCAGACCAATCTGCACACCTTCCACATCCATTCTATTACTATCTCTCCCCCATGCTTCAGCATTTCACCACGCACTCCATCAATTCCTGGGGCTTTCCCCATTTTAACTTTCTTCATTGTTTCCACAGCTTCCATCCTACTGATTTCTTCCTCTCTTCCCACACCCTTCTTCTCCCAGCCATTCCCCAGCCACTAATACTTGCATTACTTTCATTCTCTGTGTTCAGCGATTCATTAAAGTGTTTTCTCCATCTGTTCACTTTTTGTCCCTTCTCCACAAGCAATCTACCATTTTTATCTTTCACTCCCCAACTAACTTCTTTGGCACCCTGTCTAACACTCTTTATCCAACTAATTTTCAACGCAATCATAAAAGGAGACTAGAACATAGCACGATTAAACTGTTGAGGTAATCAATACACAGCGACAATTCAGATTCGATGGATGTCATGTTTTGTCATATTTTCAGATTGGTTTCCCGGTAGCTAAATTGATTTTTTTTCAATGATTTGATGATTGAACTGAGATCTACACATATGAAGCACTAAAAAAGTGACCTACACATATGAAGCACTAAAAAAGTGACCTGCTATTGCCAAATGTAATTGTCAGATAATATGACATGCCCTAATAAGCATGGGAGTGGTGAGAATGAGAGGGCAAAAGATGGAGTTTGTATTGCTGTGTGTAAGAGATGAAGGAGAACAAAAGAGAGTATGGATCAGTTGGCTCAAGGATTCTGTGGGTAAGATTGAAAGGTGGACTACAAATGTAGGCTGTTGTGTGTCTGTGTATGCACCAACACAAGACTGTGTAAGTAAAGTGAAAGAAGAGTTCTGGATAAATGTGGAAGCATGGATGGAAAAGTTTGAAGGAAATGAGAGAGTGTTTTTGATTGGAGATGTGAGTGGAAAAACAGGGAATATGAAGGTGGCTGGAGTAGTTGGTGAGTGGAGTGTGCCTGCAGAAGTAGGTGAGAATGGCAGTGCTCTAGTGGATATTTGTACAGGGAGGGGATTTTAGGTAGCCAATACCCTCTTTAAACACATAGCGATCCACAGGTATACGTGGCAAGTGATGAGATGGGAAGGTTGTGAACTGAATGAACAAAAGGCAGTGATTGATACGTTACTGGTGATGCCATGACTTTGGCTGAGGAGATAAAGCTCAAACAGACTGTGGCATATTAATTGGCATTTTGCCAAGGGTGTCAGCTGGTAATTATGCCATCAGTAAAGTAAGCATAAATTTCAGGTTAGCTGACTTGTGCATTCAGTGAGGGGTGAAATTTGTTGACCCGTTTGATGAGTTCTGTGGGCAACAAAATTTTTACCTTCGTGATGGTATACATTTGGCAGCTCCTCTAACCAGGATCTCTTTAGCCTGTCGAGGTCAAGCCATGAGATGGTGACAAGTGGTCCTGTAGAGATGCAACAGACATCAACAGAGTCTGTTAAAGTCAGAGAGACAACCTCAGAAAGATAGTTTTTTCTCATAAAATGCTGGAGGCTCTCCAATACAGATGACCTCCCAAAGGAGAGAGGTGATTCTCTGTCACTAGAGGACTCTGCCTCATTGGAGGACTCTGTCTTACGGTAGCTGACATACTCCAAACTCCAGAGAAGCAGTCGTACTCTTCAAGTTGGGGAACCATAGTTGCTGAATTCTTCCTCTCATGGCAAGCAAAAACTGGCCCAAGAGAGAAAGAACCACCTCCAGACATACCAGTGCTGGGAAATGGGGACAGCTAAGGGATTCTTAGAAAAGGCTGGAGCCCTTTCAGACAATTTTCTTCAGTGCTGGGTCGGTTAGAAACAAATTGCCCAAACTCAAGGCATTCATGGCCACAGAACATCCTGATGTTGTGGCCATTACAGTCATAGATTCATAGGGATGGTAGAGGTTTTGTTGGAGAGTTTATACAAGTTAGTTCTTGTATACAGGCCTCCACATCAGCCCACTGGCAAGGATGAAGATATGTACAGAAGTTCAAGCAGAGTAGTCAGTGGTAAAACACCTGTAATTCTTAGTGACCATTATATAAACTGGGATGATAGAACAGTACATGCTGAAGGTAGGTATCTTGTAGGCCATGCTGATGAAAATTTTTGTCCCAGTAGATGAACCAACAAGGGGCAATATCATCCTGTATCTTCTGTTCACTATGGAAGATGAAAGTGTTACCAACTTGTCAATTGGTGAACCACTGGGAGATTGTGACCACAACCTGATTAGCTTCCCTCTATGTATTTGTTGTAAAAGATTGTCTGAATGTTGTAAAAGAAAACTAGACTTCCATTGAGCTAACTTTGCAATTTTTAAAGAGAGTTTTGTGTGTGTTGGACTTGAGGGCAGTATTGTAAATGCAATGTATCACTCATTTAAAGGACAATTTACAGAATGACAGGCTGCATTCATATCCTTTAAGTCTACAAAGCCAAGATCAGTTAAACTAAAATAGTTTAGTAGTGAAGTAGCCCCTGCAATCAAAGAGAGAAAGGCTGCATAGAAGAAGGCCAAAAGCAGTCAGGACCAGAATGATTTGGACTTCTTCAAGACTTTATGTAAGAAAGTGAAATCACTGATAAAGTTGGCTACATGAAATGAAGAAACCATTGTGGCATCAGAATGCAAAGAGAGTTTTAAAGAGTTCTTCAGCCATATAAACTGTAGCAGACCTTTCAAAGGTAATATTGAACCACTTAAGGATCAGTCAGGTGTAATGCTAATCTCAGATTTGGATATGTCCAGCACTCTATAACTACTAGTACTTCAGGTGAGAGGCAGAGTTTTGGGGGAGATTTTAGACTTCATGGTCATATGCCTCCTCCATGTCCCCACTGAACCCATGTTACATGTATATCAACCTGACTATACGATAAATTGCTATGTAGTGGGTTTTTAATTGATGTAACCCCATCACGTAACCAGATTTTGTGTGTGTGTGTGTGTATGTGTGTGCGCATATGAGAGAGTGAGATGCTCTGAAAACATATACAGTATTGATAAAAGGTGAATGATTGTTGTTGAGTGAGAAGGTGAGAGTCAGTGTAATGTGACTGTGAATGGAGAGAGACTTGAATTGAAAAGGGAGTTTAAGTACCAGAATGCAGTAATATAAAGAGAAGTGAATATGCAGTGGAAGAAGAAAGTAGAGTAGCACAAGAAGGAAAGTGGCTGATACAGTACCATGAAGGCCCTAATATTAAACAATGGGTGGAGGAGGGGGAGTTTTCCAACAATTGTTAAGTGGTTACATTAGCCACTAGACCACACAGGATTACTGTACACCAGCTACTGTACAGGCTAGCTGGTTAAGACACCTGTCCACCATTCACTGGGTGGTAAGTACAGTACTGTAGCTATTAAAATTCTTTTTGCAACCTTCGTCTTCATTTTTTTTTTTTAATGCATTGTTTTCTTAGTTTCTAGCATAATATCAGATATTCCGATGTGTGGTTTTATGTCCGAGTCACTGAAAGACTGAAGAACACTGCCAGAATTAGAAGGGATACTGCAGATATAGGTAGGGTCTGAATGCCAAAATTAGAAGGGATACTGTACATATAGGTAGGGTCTGAATGGTATTGTTCCTCTTTATCGGACACTGTCCATATCCGAATGTACTGATGGCTCTGTTGTGTCAGATAAATGAGGGATTACTGTATGTGTGTGTGTGTGTGTGTGTTTTTTATGCAGGTACAGCATCAGGCCTCACTACACATTTGTTCACTGTGATAAATTGCTAAAATAGTGAACTAAAAGTTATACCCAGTTTTGCAAAAACGATGATGAAATTATTGCAAATTCACTAGAATAGTAATTCTGGTGGCCACATGCAGCCAACTCTGAATTATCCATTGTCGCAATATCCGGTCCTGCGGGCTCGACTCTATTGAAGCAGTATTCGGCGAAATTATGCAACATTCGGCACCATAACGGCAGTAAGTGGCAGTTCTGTGCAGTGGTAGCCAGCCGGCACTGTATTACTGTACTGTATCATTATTAGTCCCCTCCCGGTCAAACTGGTCTGGTACTATCGGTGTGTGCAGTTCCGTCAGTACGTCCACAATTTTGTTTCCGCTCTTTAACTTCAACATGCATGGACAGATTTTGATATAACTTCACACACTTGTTCCCCATACCATGTTTGTGTGTCATGCCTAACAACCAGCCAATTACTCCCAAGGTCAAGGTCACACTAGGAGCTCAAACAGAGTTGGGTGCTGTTATATATACTTAACAGCCATGCCTACATTTATGTTCACTCTGTAACTTCCACATGCTTGGACAAATTTTGATACAACTTCACACAATTGTTCCCCATACCATGACAGCGTCTCACTAGCAACAGCCAGCTATCTACTCCTGGTAGGGGAGTTTGTATTGCATGGCAATACTTCATTCACTTGTTGTATTGTATTTTGTGCATAATTATCATCTTTTACTTATGGGAAAGTTTTTAGGATAGAGGGTTAAGACCAGTAGTAACACATTATTTGACTTTTCGCCAAATGTTGAACCAATTGGGGTACTATGGAATATCCAGCATTTCATGTTATTCGGCGTAGGGCTTGGCTGAATTGCAGCGGATGATTGAGAGTGTATTATATCACAATCCCTTGCATACATGTTGTATCCCATGCAAGCCAACAGTTGGCTGTTTGAGCCAAGATGGCCACCCATTGTTTACATTCACTGTGATCATCTCCCTTTTATTCCATTTTTGTGCATGCCATCTGCAAGTAACCATGCAATGTGCAATATTAAATGAAGTGATAACTTTTTTGTGTGTGGAATATTGAAACTTGTGACCTGGAAACTATGCTTGGCAAGGATGCTATTCTTAGCGGAAATCGAGGTGCTACTGAGGGCGCAGAGGGAAAGCCTTGTACGATAAGGTTTTTCAGGTTGTAGATTATGTGGTCATAGGCCTCACTCTCTCTGTCCCTATTGAACCCATGATATAACCTTGCTTTATGATAATTGCTATGCAGTGGGCTTTCATGGTGTATTCTCATTGTAGAGCAAGACGTGACTGTATGCCAGTACAAGTTCTGTTCAGAGTTTTCTGTCTACAGTATTGCACAAGTTCTGAATATGATAATGGCTGCTCACCTAAAGTAGATGTGTCAAATGTGGGTAATCTGCTGTAATTAGAAATAAACCGTGTCAAATGTGGGTAATCTGCTGTAATTAGAAATAAACCACCTTAAAATATAGTAGTTTCCTGCTTCAATTACTCTTTTTTATTAAGTGGTAGCCTGGATTTGGACCTCAGTACATACCATGACAGATGATATTTTAAAAAGTAAGTGAACTTAATAGGTACATGTAGATATCATGAAGCACATACTCTGCACCAAAAACAGGTACTGTATATAATACAGATGCAAATACAGTCAGCACAGGATTATGGGAATCCATGTTATAGCAGTTACAGAACATTTGGAAAAAATGGCTAATGATCAACACCCTTCCCAGAGTGGCTCTTGACCTGTCACGTCCCGACTGATTTCCTACCTCCGATACCCCCCAGTCCTGAGCAATTTCAGATTTTTTTTTTTTTTTGGCTCAAACCTTTGCTTTTGGTGAGAAACATCGAAAATTCATAGAGAAATCACCCTCCTGACCTTATAAATGCTGCTACAGGTGACGAGTCTGCCTTACCTTTCGTTCTCTCTCGTGGTATCTGGCCTCAAACAAAACGAACTATGGGAGGGTAAACTAATTCAGGCCACTTTGAATTATGTATTTATTTATTTATTTGTTACGAATTTATGTGTAGTACAAGAGTATATTGGTTTTCAAACAATTATATAGGCAACAGAAGCATTGTTCAGTCACCAAACACATCCACATATGGCACCTTCCTTTACAACATTACCACTTCATTCCTTCTGTTTGTTTCTTGCTCTAGCTTCTTCATTTCTTTGTCCTCCACCTCAGGAATGACTTTCACCATAAATTTCATCATTGGAGAGACCGTGGGGCAACATATCTTTACTGGCCAGGTCACTGCTAACAGGTGAATTGCCAAGTGTGGGGGGGAAGGTGGGGTCAGGCAGTATCCCCACTTGACAGCAGATAGTGGAAGGTCTCCCACATATGCCAACCAAAAATCACCCGTGAAACTTGAAAATTGTGCAAATTATGAACCTTGCAATTGCGCGATGCACCCTTACATTGATGGGTCTAGCTGTGACAAAACGTTGCGACGAACCCATATGTCGACGGGACGCCTCAGGTTAATGGCCTTGCAAGTCTGGCCAAACCACCTCAAACTGGCCTTAAAAGTACTGGACAATAATAAACATAATTACAAACATACACTGTAGTGTAACCCACCTGAAGTAGAATAGTAGACTGGCTTGGTGTGAAGGTATATCTGAAACTGGTAGAGGCAGTTATTGCCCCTTGGTGTGGTCTTGCAATACCTTATCTCTCTCTTGTTGCTGCCATTGCTCTGCCTCCAACATAAATCCCTCAAAGTCAGTTGCAGACACAACTGACGCCACATCATCATCAATATCCATAGATTGTTTGTGAGTTCCTTGTGGAGATTATTTGTTAAGTGGGATAAGGTAGTAGGTGATTAAAGTTTGTGTTCCATTGTTCATTTTCTGTTTCTGCAACTCTTGTAGCACACAGCTCTGCCTACATGTGCAAGCACTTTGGCACTCTTATTTGACGATGTGTCATAAAACATAACCTGTTCTTTAAGAAAATATACAAACAGAAGGAACAAAAAGCATTCAGACTATATGACTTCACTTTCACTTTCTCTTGAGGTGGTGGTTTGGCTTCTTCATGGCTATGTTAGGTTGCAGATCTTTACATTACAGCCTCCAGAGTCACCAGTTCTGCTGCTGCCACATTATTGACCTCCAAGATCTCTGCGGTCACTGACTTCCCGCCTGGTAGTTTCCATTTAGCTGCAACTGCTTTCTTCTGCATAGTTGTGTCTGGGCACTCAGCTACTGTTATGACAGTGATGATGGAGATGCAGGAGCAGTACCTGCCAGGCATGAGTAGTAGCATGTTCTTTTAGCTTGCTCCATGACTATAATAGAAACTCATCAACTTTTTGAGGATAATTTTTTTCCCAAAAATTAGTAACATTGATCAGATTTGTACTGATACCACTGGTGACATCACTTGCATCATTTTCCACTTCCTCCTCGTTATCCACACTCATGTACTTAGCACCATTTTTAGAGGCAACAAGGCAGGATCAGGTTTGCCTTCATCCAGATCTTGTAAATCAGCACTGCCTGAGATATCCAAAAGTTCTTGGAGTAAGTAGGTTTGAGCACAGTGATAGCTTACATTGGTAGAGTTTCTTTACTGTCGCAGCAGCTTCATGATGTTCTTGCTTAACCCCAATCTCTCTGGCTGAGTAGACCCGTTGATTACAAGTAACTGCTTCTGTGGGGTCTTCTTACAGGCACAGTGCAGTACATACACTGTACAGGGAATTGTTACCCCCATTTGGTAGGCAATGCCACACCAGGATCAAACCAAGGTTCTCCACAGAGAGGTGCTGGGAAAATAAGGTTTAGCTCTTGGGTAGACACCACACCTTCACCCAGGGTGCATGCACCTTTTCATTGTTGTAACCTCTTGGTTGATTGGTTAAATTTTAGGAGGTTGTCCTGGGGGGTAAAAACATGGCTTGGACACAAGGATGCCAAACCTTGAGAAAGCTCGGGTATTGGTTCATTCATTCATAGAAGTTCCAACATGCTTGCAAGCATCAGCCTTTATCACCGAACAGCAGCTTCCCACACTGCTCTATCTCTGGTAGCCTTTCTGTTCAGTCTCTTATCCCTGGCCACACTCTATAACCTCATCCCAAGTCGTTCTTTGTGTTTTCCTCTTGCAACCATACCCTCAATTTTCATCCTCTCACCCTCTACACCCAGTTGCCATCCTCCATCCATTCCACCTGCCTCAAGTCCCATCCTTCTTTTCATCTCTTCTGTTACAGTCGTAACTCCCCCAGGCCTGTCATTCAAGAATGAACTACACATCCATCTAAAAATTTTCATCTCTGTATTGTTTGAATCTACAGGTATCCTCTTCCTTCACTACCCAAGTTTTGCTACCATACAGCATTACACTCCTAGCACCTACTGCAAGGAGGGAGAACCCTCTCATTGTTAGGACGGGCAACAGCTCCATAAACTTCTTTCCGCCACTCCTTACACCTTGTTGCCAATCTAGCTCCAAGCATTGCCTTCAGCACATATCATGTCCCTCAAAGAAAGAGAACTCTTCCACATACTAAGAGACTCTCCAGCAAGATTAATCCTTTCTCACTTCTTTGCTTCAGTATGCGCTTCTTTACATGTAGCACACACAAAAACAACTTTATTTTGCAACCTATCTCTGATATCACTAATATCATACTGCACAAAATGGTGTTGCATTGCACACCCTTGTGACAAACTGTGAATGATCACATTCCTTCTGCTTTGGCTTTTTTTTTTTTTTTCCCCAAGGAAGTAAGAACCGAAGGCCAGGAGCCCACACCTGCTGTAGATACACTGCATCATCACCTTACTTTTATCCTCATTTTCTGTCGGACCCTTGTACCATGCTTTACTTGTACTCCATTCCATCTCCACTTGGTAAGTCTTTCTTCCACTACCCTCTCCTTCCCTGCATCCTGCACAAAGTCATCAACTTACAATACCTTCCATGGGAGACCGGTTCTGAAGTCACATAAGAGAGCTTCTAACACCATCAGAAATAAGAAGGGGCATAAAACTGACCATGATTTACACTAGCATTCATGAAAAACTCATAATGCAAACCTTTGTTCTCTCCCCAAGTGTGTTTTCAACTAACAAAAGGATCTTGAAGGGAATTTGCAGTTTTTTGTACTTCCTTCATGCCTTTACCAAAAAGTGACTTTCAAACCAGTCAAGATCAACAGTTGATATCATCCACACCTGATTGTGGTACCAGTGAATGCCTGAGTCCTCCATGTTGTGCTGGTTGTTAAAGTAAGAAGGATGCCTAGTGGTGTGTCTCACAGCATCTTCATTTTATGAGACCAGGACTGGTTCAGAGCAAACATTACAGAAATGCTTGACTTGTCAACCTTACGCCCCATAACCTGACATTATTGCTTGGAAGTGTATGTTGAACTGGGCATTGCCTTCCAAAACTAAGCCATCCCAGTTTGATATAGGTTTGGTTACTATTTTACCCTCCTTCCTTGCTGAGTGTCTTCAAAATCCGAGGAAAATTGGCAACTACCATCTCATCAGTGCTGCTCCACTTGCCTGTTTTTCTTGCTCGTTTCCAGCAGGATGCATTAATTTTGTGGGAATCTTGACCTAAACAACGTGCAGCCATTGTACGGAAGGCCTTCTCCTGCTGTCAGATATGCATAGAGTTGATGATCTGTCCTTCCTTCCTTTTTTCAGGTTATGTACTCGTAGAATATCATGTAAAACTTTTTTAAAACTAGAGCAGCATTATTAACCCTCAGTCTCTCATCTGTCTTGGATTCACCAAAAGTCTTAACTGTAACGAAGATCTTTTCCTCGCCATTGTAGATGATTACGATGGTGAATTCATTGACACTGAAATCCTTGGTAGTGTTAAATTTCTTTTCCCTAACCTCAGTTCAACAGATAACCTAAACCTTCTGCTCCTAGGTCACAGACTTACACTCATGTCCTCCTGGCTTAGTGTGAGGAGGCATGATGGCAGGGCAAACACAAATCATTTTTACAACATGCATGACCTTGTGCAGTATGGTGTGTTCCACGGGATGTAAGCACTGTGCTCAGAGCATGGTGGGAAGGTGATAAAGAAGTGCAATGTCACTGGCTTGGGGGGAGGGGTGCACAACAATCCATTGAGCAGTCATGTGACCCAGGCTGCAGCGGATATGGCTGACAGTAACAGCTAATGCCATATTTGAGCCCATGGTCCACTTTGTGGTGAGTATAACTGCATTGTGGTAACTTTGAAGACCTAAACAAGTGCCTTTCATTTTATATATAATCAGCATTGTGGGAGAGCATGTTAAATACAGACACTGAAAATACTCATAGTACTTGCAGACACAAATACAGTATGTAGTATAAATACAAATTTGGTCCCAACCCTGCTAACAGCATTTTATCTAGTGGTTGGTCAAAATTTTGGAAGATTTTATTAAGCTTGTGCAACCTCTCCATGTCTTTAATGGCTAGTACAAAGATTGCTGGCTTATATAACTCACCTGTGCCACTGACTCCCTCTGACTGAGCTCATGTCTGCTCGCTTGGGCTGGTTTAACAACATCCGTCTCAACATTTTTTTTTTTTTTTTTTTTTTTTTAATCAATGGTGCCAACATACCTAGAAACACACCCAGGAAGCATAGTGGCTTTTTCATAAAATTCAATCACTTTGTTTATTACATAATATGAAAGGGATGCTGTTTTCAGTATCACATTCACCAAGTATCGAGTAGTGAGAATCTTTTATTAATGCACAGCTATTGTCACTAGTTATTCAGTAATAGTTTCAATATAGATTAATTTGGCCTGCTACAATAGCAAGACCTGCACAAAGCACCAATGAAATAATTCGGGGTTTATGCATTGGGTGAACATGTCTCAGTTCATCTTATAACAAATATGATTACAGGGTATATTAGAAGGGCTGCAGAGCTGTGGGTATGGAGGAAGTAAGTGTTCAGAAGATGTAGAAATTTCAAGAAATTTCCTCATCAGGAACAGAGTTTTGTTGGTCATTAAAATCCTGTAATGAAACATTAAATATGCTTATTTCAGCTTTCAATTTTTCTACAATTTGGCCTTCTTTTTTTAACATGAGCTCCATATTTGAAACTTGCTTTTGTCCAGTGGTAGAACACCATTTATAGTGACAGCTCTGTCTTATGCCAAATGTTCAATTTCCTAGATGTGATTGGATCTTTTTCGGCTCCGTACAGTGTTTCCAAGGACTTGAGCTGGTCTCCTAGCTTTAAATGTTGAAGATTTCAATATGCCATCCTCAGGCCCTGAAGCTCTGAAAGGTGTAATGTAGGATTGGATATTGTACCTGCATAATGTTTATTTAACAATATGTGTGCAGGTATTGCCTCTCTACTGGGCGTTCTACATCCTGGGTGGATCACTTCTCACGGAGGGTGGGACGCTACTTATGGCCGCTCAAGCTATTCGACGTGGAGCAAGGGAACAGCAGATGTCCTTCACAGAATATGGTAACTCATTTTTATTATGCTTAATCTCTTCACTCACCTTATTGGGGCCAGAATAGTTCAGTGGCAGGACTCACGCTTCACGACCATAGGGTTGGCAGCTCGAGCCCACGCCAAGGGTAGTATACAGTAGGCGCGGAAAGTATTGACGATTTTTTGCCGATGTCATTCTTTTTCACGTTAAGTGAAGTAGGGTCAATACTACCCTCCCCTGTGATGCGAAATGAGCTGACGCTTTTTCAGCGGGAGCTGGCAACCCTGCTTGATAGGTTTGGCACCACAGGAGCAGGCTCAGTAATGTTTGGGCAGCCACA
>JAGKTI010019841.1:0-16717 GCA_018397915.1 Birgus latro | reverse complement strand
GACTGTTGGCCGGTCCTGCCTGACCGACACGCGTCCGTGTCGCGGCCCTGTGGCGGGGAAACAGCTGGGGAACGGACAATGGCCAATTCTGCCCCGTACCCGGTACGACAATTATCAGTACCGCGGCGCTGTGTGGAGTTGTAAACTCCACCCCTTACCTGCAGAGCTGTGCTCTGGCCGGAGACAAGGTGCTGGCGACTGCTACCTTTCCAGGCCCTCACCTGTGCACAAGAGGGGCGCCAGGAAGTTGAACAGGTAGGTCGTTCCTGCTCCCAGCCACGCTGCGCTGGCTGTAATCCCCCGGTGATCTTGGGGGGGTTGGGGGAGCTGGTGTCGTCTGCTCCGGTCGCCGTGTGGTTGGTGGCTCCGACCCCTAACTCCTGTATTTCAATACTTATAGGTTTTTAGGAGACTGGTGTTATACGTTTATGATCAAATTACTGCTACATGCTTCTACCATTCCCAGGTTACCTGTGTCTCACACTGGGGTGATCCAGGCAACTTCACCGCTTATTTCCAAGAATGCTTTATCTAACAGACTTGTACACTATTCCACTTTTCATTACTGTCCTCAGAAAGGCAAGTACGTGGTATAATTTAAGGCCATGGGTTAGATTACTGCCACCGCTGCTAAATTCTAGCTGCCCTAATTCTAATCACTTCCTGTTTACAGTAGCCAAAACTTAACCTAAATAACCTAACCTAACATATTTCTAACATAGTTGAAAACCAAACATAAGCGCTAAATTCTAGCGACTTAAGCTGAACTGTAGCAGTATTAACCTAACATGACCTGACCTATCCTAACCTATTTCTAACCTAACTGAACCACCAAACAGAACAGCTAAATTCTTCCTGCCGTAATCCTAACCGTGGTTAAGCTTACGGAAGTCGCCGCTAAATTCTAACTGCCGTAATCCTAATCACGGCCTTAAATTATACTACGTGCTTACCTTTCGGAAGACAGTAATGAAAAGTGGGATGGTGTACAAGTTTGTCAGATAACCTGACCTGACCTAATCTAACCTATTTCTAACCTAACTGAACCACCAAGCAAAACCGCTAAATTCTAGCTGCCGTAATCCTAACCACCGTTGGGACCCCTCTCAAGTATTACAGTATCAGGTATTTGAACTATTTCCTACCATTGGACTGATTCAGAGACATTGTTTATCAGATTTAGCATATTATTTTCGCAATATATCACACGAGAATGTAAACATAAAACAAATGAGAGCAAACTTGCGCTCCTCCGGCGTACCAACCTCACGATTTCTCTCCCAGAGAACACCTCCGCAGCATACCAACCCTTCTGTAGTCTCCCTCCTCGAAGAGGCTTCTCGGCCAGGGTTTAAAGGTACCAAACTGGGAAGGGCCTCTTCACGAAGATGCTTCCCGAGAAGGGGAAGAGGTTGTTTAATACTACCAGCCAAAGTTTTCGTTGCATACCTCTCCACCCCCAAAAAAATTGCTCCCTGCTTCACGAGGCCCTATACCATCATCAAAGTCCCCATCCTCTTTCAAGTCATCATCAACTACAACGGATCCACCCGCACCTACAGAAATCACCACGCCCGCCCCTTCCAAGACTCCCCTACCCCAACTGCTCCCTCTCTGACTCACCTTCCCACGAAGAGCCATTCCTCTACTACTCCTCCCCATCCCCCTCCCTGCCAGTTTCCACCACTCCATCGCCTCCCCACACCCACACGCCACCCCCGTGCACTAGACCAACCCCACCACTCCCCCACTCTGTTCCCGCACCACCACCAACTTTCCCCGCACCCGCCACACTGCCCACACCGCGTGGCATCCTCAGTGATTTCCACACCTACCACCCTGCGCTCCGCACCTGACTTAGCACCCGCCCCACCAACCCCAGCAGCCAACCACGCTACACCATCCCAATCTCCACCCGCCCCTGCTTCCCCACCCCACTCCCCCTCGCCACCCCCCCCCCCCGTTTAACCACCACGACCACCCGTTCCGGACATGACTCACGCCCACCAGCCCGTTACTTCCCCATGCCCACACCCACCCCTTCGCCCTCCAGCAGCCAACTGCCCACCCCACCCCCTAATACCACCCCAATAACCCTCCATATCCATCAGTCCAAATGGAAAATCCCGCCTCGCTGCACTACCAAGGGAACGCCGCCTCCACGCTCTACTGGCAATATAAACCAAGCCGGACTGCCCTTGGCCAGCATTTGCCTCCAAACCACCATTACCGCCACCACCATGCGCATCACGAGGATAACCTGGATCCCCACCTTCAGACGACACCACCGTGTCTGGAGCACACACCACTTACTATAACTCCTTCAGCAGGCGAGCCACCCTTCCACTCTTCGTATCACCTACTCCCCCTACCTGCAGCCCAACATACCCACCGACCACTGGACCACCTTCCTGCATCACATCACACCCTTCCACCAAACACCCAACATCGACCTGTACCACCTCCAGTCACGGGGTCGTGACTCTGTTACAGGGGAGGGTTGTGAAATACAGGAGTTAGGGGTAAGGGCTGCACACCACCCAGACGCCAGTGCAGACGACATCAGCACCCTCAGCCCCCCAAGGACCACCGGGGGTCCACTGCTGACTCTGAGCAGCCCGGGACAGGAACGGCACACCTGTATCCCTCCCCAACACTCCTCTTACTCCCAAACGACATCCCGGGAAGGTAGCAGTTGCCGGCGCCTAGTCTCCGGTCGGGAATCTACTCGCCAGGTAAGGGGTGGAGTTGTTTTGACAACTCCACACAACGCCACGGTATCGGCCATAGTCCGTATCGGGAAAGGGGCAGAACCGGCCACAGTCCACTCCCCAGTTGCATCCCCACTGCAGGGCCACGACACGGGCCACAAGCCGTATCAGTCGGGCAGGACAGGCCACCAGTTGTCTACTACCTGCAGTTGTTCTCCCTAGAGTAGCGCCGCAGCACTGGCCACAAGCCGTGCTGGGTACGAGGCAGAACCAGCCATCGTCTGTTCCTCTGCTACTAGTGCTCCCTGCTCTATGGTACAGGCCACTAGCCGCACCAGAATTATAGTCCCCTGTAGGACCACAATGTTGGCCACTAGCTGCTTTGAGCCAGAGACAGAGCAGAACATAGTCTGCTCTTCTCCTACAGGAGATTCTCACTCCCCTTACGGAGACAGGATAGAGCGAACTGTGTCTCGCGCTAGCCCTGAGTTCCAATGGGATAGAGGAACCGCCGTGCCAGCCACTAGCTGTACGGGGGAGGCAGAGTTGGCCAGAGTTCATGTCCTCACCCTCTGTTTCCAGGATATCTCCCAACAGGGAAGCCCATTGCCTGGCCAACCCTGTTTCCTGTGGATGGGCGGGATGCACCCCCTCCCCTGCAGAGGGAGCAACTGGGGAGGACCCTTTCCCGGAGCCGTGGCAAGGCCTTACCCGAGGCCTTAGATCTCTTCAGCTCCTCCAGTGTGAGCAGCAGCCGAGGCAGAGCTTCAGCAGACGTACCAGCTGGCATCGGGCCCTGTTGACCACTCCCCCAGCCCGAGGTTCCCTTGAGGCGGCCCTGATGGCGATGCCGCCCTCCAGCCGTTGCTGCTGTCTAGCCACCCCGGGTTCCTGTACCCTTGGTCCTCAGACACCCCGAACACCAGGGCGCAACTTACCTGTTGGTGGGACCTCTCCGGGCCCGTCCCAGACCCGGCATCAGGCCCACCTCCTAGCTCTCTTCGGACCGAGCCCCTAGCCCCACACCTATGTGTGGGGCCTTGCAAAGGCATGTCTCTTTGTCCACCCTCCTGACGGAGGGATCAACCTTCGGCCCACAAGTGATAGGAAGAAGACAGACTTTACCAGTGTGCACCTCTTAGACCCAGATATATGTAAACAGTCATATGTGTAACGCGAGTGATTCCTTACAGTGTGTTCTCGTGATTAAGTAACCAGAAAAGCCCAGAGTATAAGATTGGACGAGCCCACTAGTGATCCTGGTCTATGGTATATCACGAACGGAGTCCCGTGCGCCCCCTCTTGTGTAATGTCACTCACTCCCCCACAGTGAGTGAAACACCACGGTGACCAAACAGGAAAACTATATTGTATCGATCGTGCCATCCCCTTGAGTATTAATTATCTCCCTCCCCAGTGTAAAGGCACGCCAGTGTTCGTAAAGCTACCCACACCGTGTCCTTTGGAAACAACACCCACAAAGTGATCGTGCTACCTCTCGTTTATTAATCCTCCCCCTCCCCAGTGTACAGGCACGTTAGTCACCGTGTGTCTATCCATCTCCGAGTCTTTCTCTAAAATACTGCAGTACTCCCTCTCAGTGCGCAACAACGCGGCTGGCTCCTTCCGTGATAGACCGCCAACCAGATTTGTACCTATCGACATAGTGTTAACGTCATTGAACCCTTGTATCAGTGTCGTCCAGTGCTATACTATATTGGGAAATTGTAACAAGTGTATTTCTGTGTCCAAAGTATAAGTGTAATAGAAATACCATAAACATTGGGTGTATTCTACCATACTTTCCCTAAGCCGGTATAGAGACAGATTGTAATTCAGTAAAACCTTGTACTAATCCATCTCCGGCCAACCCAGAATCTATGGTATCTAGTGTTGTAATATTTGTCTCTGGGAAGATATTAGTAATACATGTGTGTAACAATTCACTGCCAGGTTTTTGTGCCGTCCTTTCCTTAGAAATGCCGACCCGGTCTTGAATAAGAACCCGCTGTGAGTCTGTGTATTTGATGGGACAAGAAGTTGCCCCTCAGAAACGCGACAGGTAATAAGTTCACCTCTCGCCTATGTGTACAAGGGACGAGTAGTCAGCCCACAAATACGCAGCATAACAGTTTTAGCCTAGAGATGATGCAAGTTGAGCAACATAAACACTACAGAAACTTGGATGTGTAAACACTCATACACCTGGCAAGTGACCCCAGGGAACCACAGAAATTGTGTTGGCAGGTACTGATGAAAACCAGAGATATTATATGTACGTTTTCGGTCATACTAATATATTATGGTGATGAAAAATTATTTTATAATATATTCAGGCTGCAATCACGACACTATAATTGTTACGCTATGTATTTGTGGGTCGGTTTCTCGCCCTCAAATATGCAGGCTACAGCAGGTCCCTATTCTAGACCGGGAGGTAACTCTAAAGAGTAGGACTGGATACAAAAACAAGGCAGTAGGTATTACACACACATGTATTCTAGATATTTTCCCAAGGACAATAGTACATCAACAAACATATTACAAACTGGGTTGGTCGGGGATGGGTTAACACTTAACACAAATGGAATCTGTCACTATACAGACTGGTAGAAGTATGGTACTATTTACCCAACACTTATGGCACATACAATACACTTATAATTTAAGACACAGGAATGAATCTACTATAATTTCCCAAACCGTATAGCACTGGACAGCAATGTATATGAGTTATGTTAACACCTGTGTCAGACACCTGTTGGCCGGAAGTCTATCTCAGGTAGAGTTACCCGTAGTGATCACTGGCAGGGGAGACTACGATATTCTGGCATACCCTGACTAACGTGCCTAGACATGGGGTGGGTGGAGATTTAATGCACAAAGGGGAGGCACGATGGAAATAACATGTACTCCTTCTGCTGGTCACTGAGGTATTTCAGTCGCGTGCCTGTGGGTTGGGGAGGGAGAGTGTCAATAACAAGGGAATGGCACAACCGACACACTATTAATGTTCTGCTGGTCACAAAGGCATTTCGAGACGCGGGACTCTACTCAGGATATAGGTCAGGCCATGTTTAGCTATCAGGCTCGTCCAATCTTATACTCTGGGTTCCTGGTCCCTTAACTCGAGAATACACTGTAGGGGATCACTCGTAAGGTATAAGTTAATGCACATAAATATCTGGGTTGAAAGAGCACACACATATGTAAAGCCCACTCACTTTGTTACCATTGGTGGGCCCTAGGTTGATTCCTCCGTCCAGAGGAAGGGAAGAGTGGCGCGCCCCTGGACAGGGCCCCACACGTAGTCGTGGGGCTAGGGGCTTGGCCCGAAGAGAGCCACAAGGCGGGCCTGTCGTCAGGTCTGGGAGAGACTCAGGGAGGCCTCGCCCACAGGTAAGTCGTGCCCTGGTGTTCGGGGCAACTCCCGGGTTAACTGAGGACCTAGGGCACTGGAACTCGGGGCGGCTGGACTGTGGCAACGGCTAGAGGGCAGCGTCGCCGACAGGGTCGTCTCACGGGAACCTCGGGCCGGGGGAGTAGTAGACAGGGCCCGTCGTTGGCTGCGGGGTCTGCAGGGACTCTGCTTCGGCCACTGTTCACCCTGGTGGAGTTGCAGGGAACCAAGACCTTGTGTGAGGCCTTGCCACGGCTCAGGGGAGGGGTCCTCTCTGGCTGCAGGTCCTCCTGTAGGAGAGAAGCGGACTGTGGCCTGCTTTACGCCCGGCCCGACGTGACTAATGGCCAACGTCATGGTAGCACGGGGGACATCAGCTTCGAGGTGGCTAGTGGCCTGCTCTGCCTCTGGCTTGACGTGACTAATGGCTGACGTCTGGGTGGCCCAGGGGACATCTTCAGTGCAGCTAATGGCCTGCCCTACCTCTGGCCCGACGTGACTTATGGCTGACGTCGGAGGGGCACAGGAGGTGGTAGCTCTGGTACGGCTAATGGTCCGTACCAGGGAGCTGATAGCACTAGTAGCAGAGGGACAGACTGTGGCCGATCCTGCCTCATACCCAGTACGGCTTATGGCCAATACTGCGGCGCCACTCTGAGGGGAACGCCTACAGGAGTCGGACGACTTATGGCCTGTCCTGCCCGGCCGACACGCGTCCGTGACACGGCCCTGTAGTGGGGCTGCAACTAGGAAACGGACTGTGGCCAGTTGCCCCGTACCTGGTATGACTGTGGCCGATACCGTGGCACTGCGTGGAGTTGTAAACTCCTACCCTTACTGGCGAGTGGAATCCCGGCCGGAGACTAGGTGCCGGCGACTGCTACCTTTCCGGGTCACCACCTGGGAGCAAGAGGGGCGCCGGGAAGTGATACAGGTGCACTGTTCCTGTTCCCAGCCGCTCTGTGTCAGCGGCGGTCCCCCGGTGGTACTGGGGGGGGTTGGGGGTGCTGGTGTCGTCTGCTCCGGCCATCGTGTCGTCTGTGGCTCCAACCCCTAACTCCTGTATTTCAGTAATCACAGTAATATATTAGTATAGTTGAAAACAGTTAAAATATCTCAGATTTATATTTATTCCAGATATTTTTCTGTGGTTCCCAGAGGTCTCTGGCCAGCTGTGTGAGCATCTACACCCCGAAGTTCCTGTAGAATAAGTTATTTTGCTCAGTTTCATATATTTCCATCTCAGTACATGAATAAAGTACATTTTTTTTTTCAAAGGATCCATATGAGCATTTAATTTAGTTCAGTTATCCTAATGTTTACTCATACAAGCTTCAGATGTCATATTTGTTGTACAGTACCCTCTGCTAATAATGAAACATCAACTCATCCATTCATCATCCAATCCTATGTCACCCCACAGAGAAGCGTAGGAGACCGGGGCTAGGCAAGTTGGTCTTGACATTTAAGATGAGAGTGACGAGCCTCACTCATCCCTGAGTGGCATTACGTGAGCAATAATCCCCAACCACCCCTTGGATAAAAACCTTCATCAGCTCAATCCGACTGGAGGGTCGTAATTACCCACTAAACCACCAGGCGCCAAATTTGGTTATATGGTTACCACTCAGCATAGTAAATGGTTTCCTGGTGTACAGGAAACCATCTGGCTTGTCACTCAGTGTAGAATTACCCACAGGCAGAAGGACGAGGAAAGAATGAAGGAAAGAAAGACAGAAGAGGGAGTGTAAAGTCACCCGCAGGCAAAAGGACAAGGAAAGAATGAAAGAAAGAAAGACAGGAGAGGATTGAAGGAAAGAAGGATGGAGAAGAGGAAAGGGCAGACACCTGAGAGAAGTACTACATCGAGTGAGTGGACATGTTTGTATATTTAAAAAAAAAAAATCCACTCACTCGATGTAGTGCTATTTTGGGTGTTTGTACTTTCCTCTCTTCCATCCTTCCTCTTCTGCCTTTCTTTCCTCTTTCTTCTGCCTACAGGTGACTTTACTCTCCCTCATCTGCCTTTCTTTCCTTCATTCTTTCCTCTCCCTTCTGCCTATGGGTGACTCTGCGCTGAGTGACAAGCCAAATGGTTTCCTGTACACCAGGAAACCATTTACTATGCTGGGTGGTAACCACATAATCAAATTATGGCACCTGATGGTTTAGTGGGTAATTAAGGTGCTCCAATCCGATTGAGGGGTGGTTGGGGTATATTGTTCAAATAATGCCACTCAGGGATGAGTGAGGCTCGTCACTCTCATCTTAAATGTCAGGACCAACTTGCCTAGCCCCCGGGTTCCTACACTCCTTATGGGGCAATGTAGGAGTGGATGATGGATGGATGGATGAATTTTCCTACAATGAATAAATGGATACATACACGTCTTCCTTTAACGGAGCAAAATATGACGTCTTCCTATCCAGCGTTAAGGAACGTGATGATAATAAAAGGGAAGAAGTTTTTCAGCAAGAAAAGATAATTTACCATCCTTAAAATTGTCAGAAAAATTAAAAAAGCAAACTGGAGGAATACAAATTGAATTGGTAAGGTCCTTCTGATGCTTAAAGTTAATTGTACATTTACTGCTCATTCGTTTGTTTAGTCTTGTGTGTATGTCTGAAAGAGAGAGAACTGATACAAACTGAAATACAGGAGTTAGGGGTTGGAGCCACCAACCACACTACGAGCGGAGCAGACGACACCAGCTCCCCCAACCCCCCCCAGATCACCGGGAGATTACCGCCAGCACAGCGCGGCTGGGAGCAGGAACGACCTACCTGTTCAACTTCCCGGCGCCCCTCTTGTGCTCAGGTGAGAGCCCGGAAAGGTAGCAGTCGCCGGCACCTTGTCTCCGGCCGGAGCACAGCTCTGCAGTAAGGAGTGGAGTTTACAACTCCACACAGCGCCACGGTACTTGACAATTGTCGTACCGGGTACGGGGCAAAATTGGCCATTGTCCGTTCCTCAGCTGTCTCCCCGCCACAGGGCCGCGACACGGACGCGTGTCGGTCAGTCTCCTGTAGGCGTTCCCCCAAGAGCGGCACTGCGTTACCGGCCACCAGCCATACTGGGCATGAGGCAGGATCGGCCATAGTCCGTCCCTCAGCTGCTAGTGACCAAAGCTCGTTGACACAGGCCATAGCCGTCCCAGAGCTCACCTCCTCGGTGTTAGCCACGAGCCACGCCAAGCCCAACACAGTGCAGGCCGCAAGCTGCTAGGAAAGTGGACCCAACACTGCAGGCCACAAGCCACCAGGAAACCAGGTCTCACACAGTGCAGGCCACAGGCCGCCAGGAAAGTAGACCCAACACAGTGCAGGCCACAAGCCGCCAGGAAACCAGGTCTAACACAGTGCAGGCCACAAGCTGCCAGGGAAGTAGACCCAACACAGTGCAGGCCACAAGCCGCCAGGGAAGTAGACCCAACACAGTGCAGGCCACAAGCCGCCAGGAAACCATCTCTCCCTGTGCCCTCTCGGCGTCAGCCACGAGCCACGCCAGACCCAACACCGTGCAGACCACAAGCCGCCAGGAAATCAGGTCTAACACAGTGCAGGCTACAAGCCACCAGGAAACTATCTCTCCCTGTGCCCTCTCGGCGTTGGCCACGAGTCACGCCAGGCCAAATACAGTGCAGGCCACAAGCCGCCAGGAAACCAGACCTAGTGCAGTGCAGGCCACAAGCCGCCAGGCAGCTATCCTTACGGTCATGCAGGCATTGGCCACGAGTCACACTTGGCCCAGTACAGAGCAGGCCACAAGCCGCCAGGAAACTACCCTCCCCGTAACCCATCAGGCGTTGGCCACAAGTCACGTCGGGTCGGGAGCAGAGCTGGCCATAGTCCGCTCCTCTCCTACAGGAGCACCAGCAGTCGGAGAAGACCCTACACCCGAGACGTGGCAGAGTCTCACCCAGGACCTTGGTTCCCTACAGCTCCACCAGGGTGACCAGCTGCCGGACCAGAGCCCCCGCAGACCTCGCAGCCGATGACTGGCCCCATCCACCACTCCCCCGGGCCGAGCTTCCTGTGAGGCGTCCCTGACGGCGCCGCCGCCCTCGAGCCATTGCCACAGCCCAGCCGCCCTGGGTTCCAGTCCCCTGGGTCCCCTGCTGCCCCAGGAGTTGCCCCGCACACCAGGGCGCGACCTACCGGTGGGCGAGGTCTCCCAGATCTGACATCAGGCCCGGCTCCTAGCCCTCTTCGGGCTGAGCCCTTAGCCCCACAGCCACGTGTGGGACCCTGCCCAGGAGCACTCCACTCCGCCCCTGTTTCCCTTCTGATGGATGAATCGCCCTGGACCCATCAGTGTCACCCAAGTGAGTGGACTATCTATATATATGTGTGTGTGTACCCTTAAGCTCAGTTCTAGTGTGCATCTACAGGTATCTTACGAGTGATTCCCTACAGTGTTTTCTCAAGTGAAGTGACCAGGAACCCCGAATAAGATTGGATGTGCCAATAGATAGAACGTGGCCGGACCTATATTGAAAGGTAGAGTCCTGCCGCCCTAGACAGCCTTAGTGATAACCTAGACATGCCCCTTTTGTGTCTTTGTGCCTTGCGCTGGTGTTTACGTTCCCCCTCCCCTGTGTTCAGTTAAACTTGCATCAACCCCTTGTCTCAGCAACGTGTCTAACCCGGGCATACCAAATACCACAGTCCCCCCTGTTAAATACCTTTACGGGCAACCCTACCTGTGATAGACTTCCGGCCACCAGTTACCTGAAGTACAGGTGTAATATAAGATATACATGTATACAATGCCGTCCAGTGCTATACAGGTTTTAGAGATTGTGTCAAAACCATTCCTGTGTCCAAAGATATAAATGTGTTGTATGTAACACGAGTGTCGGGTAAATAGTACCATACTTGAACAAGAAGGTAAAGTGACAGATAGCAATTGTGTACAGTGTTCACTTGCCCCCCGGCCAATCCTTTGTAATATCTGTGATGTATTATTGTTCTGTGTCTTATGTCTAGAATACATGTGTGATATCCACTGCCTTGTTTTTGTGTCCAGTCCTGCTCTTAGGAGTTACCTCCCGGTCTAGAATAGAGACCCACTTTAGCCTGCGTATTTGAGGGCGAGAAACCGTCCCACAAATACGTAGCATAACACAAACAATAATATCTTCCATTAACCCCTTAATAGCCCGGTGCTGAACAATGCTTTACTGCACTGGTATCAGTGACGTCGAGATTGCGCGAGCTATAAAATATTACAAACAGTTATGGGAAGGGTACGAAGGTCACTGCTGCGTTTACACGACCCTACTCAACCATCCCAGGCAGTCAGCCGGTCACTTCATCTTGGATGTTTTTGCCCATGTGGTACATGTGCCGTAATTTTATGAATTCTTCCGTGAATCATAGCAAATCACAGCATGGGTTTAGGAAGCTAAAAAAAAAAAAAAAAAATGCCAGGTGCACCAGATAAATTCTCTTCACATCTGTAAGAAAAAGAAACTGATTTTAGAACTTCAAAAAAATGGTACCAGGAACAGCCAGGAGAGGACGCAAGTTTCTGAACGTACGACCACTGAGGGGTTAATAAATAAATTTTACAGACCTTTTGTTTTGTTTCCACTGGATTAATTGTGATTTCGAACTACTGTATTTGGGCACCCCTTCACACCGTATAGTCCGGATAATCGGGCTATCACAGTGCAGGATTTAAGTACAGTACTGATTCACTATTCGTTGACAAATTGGAGAAAGAAACACCAATGTGGGTCATACAAGGAAGCAGACTTAAAAAGACCCAAATGTCTGGAGGCAGTTGTTATAGTATGTTCTAATACCACTGAACAAAACAACGGATCTTATCACCTATCAGATACAGTGGCCAAATACAGTATACTGTCAGTAGGATAGCTTCCTCACACCACCCCCCCTAAACACAAAACATCACCCCTCCTTCCTTCCCATCCATCCTCATCCCCTCTTTTCACCCAGCTTCTTGTCCACATATACAACACTTGTGCACACACACACACACACACCTGTGCTGGGATCGGCAATCCTTTTCCCCTTGTGACCTCTATTTCCTTACCCAACATTCCTTCCCTCTCCCTAAGGACTTCCCACTTCACCTGTCCCTTGTTTTTCTCCGTCTTTGTGCCATGATCCGTAATCTCTTTCCCTTGGATGTCACCTTCCTTACCCTACCTGCCCCCCCTACCACCTCTACCCAATACCTCACTGCCTTCTACTATATATACAGGAAATGTGGTGTATCTTCAGGAATTCTGAGGAAACCGTGGTGAACCGTCAATACACACTAAGTCCCACATCGGTGTTTCTTTTTGTGAGTACAATACTGTATTGCATTACAGTAAAACCTCACTATACCGGAGTAACTGGGGCCCAAGCCATTCTGAAAAAAGCAACATGCAGACTTCCCTCTGCTAACCTAGACTTTCTCTGATATATCAGACATTAGTCCGGATCTCACGAATGGTTTTAAACTGTTTTCATTACCACTGCAGTACTGTGCTGAATTATACATTCACTACAGTTATCAGATGGTATGATATATATATATATAATAATACTGTACAGTACAGTGATGAACATGTCTTACCTTATTGTGGTGAACATAGTTGAAGTGATCTGGTAGTCTGGACTTTCTGGCTTTATCGGACTTTTTCCGATATACAGTATAAGAATTTAGTCCGGTAGCTCCTCGATTCCGATAAAAGCAAATTCTGGTCTGTTGAAGTCCATTATATTGAGGTTATACAGTATTTTTTTTTTTTTTAAAGCCCATACAGTACCTATGTAAAGCAGCAAAAGATAGGTGATTTTTACCTATGAGCATCAATGAAGTCGCAAACAGAAAGAGAAATGGTAAGTCAGCTCTGTATTTCCCCCTTTGAGGTGCTGGGGCCTGAGGCTAGGCTACCCTACTCCAGTACAGGTAGATGACAAACTTTTTTTCCCCTTAAAAACATTACAGGAATTAATTGAAAAAAAAAAAGTCATCTCTTGAAAACTGAACCCATACCTGGGGAAGACATCACTTCACCTGGAGCATTCTAACCCACTAGACAAAGTATTGTAAGTACAACCGGCATAAAAGTTGTATATGCAGTGTGGTGCGGAAGATGGTGTACACAAAACACAGAGGAAGTGTACTGACTGACCTAGACACAGAGAAACAACAGTGAAAGTGTAACAGTGACCTGTGGGCTACAGAGAAAAACCTGAATGTCTCAAAATGATAGCATGCGAGGACTATGGAATGTAGTTTATAGTCTATGAAATAACGCATTTTAGATGTGGTTCATGACAGCAGCTACTTGGAAGTCTTTATACAGTTAACCAAAAGTAATATTCATGGCACAGTCTCAAAGAATATTTTCATATATCTGTTATCTAGCAGTCACCATACAGGGCCAGCTTCCTCAGCAAACTTACCATAACCATAATATGTTTTTGCAGGATAGATAAGGAGGGTGGAGAATCTTCCCATGTTTCTTGGTTTTTCTTTATACAGCAAGCACTCACATAACACACAAATATTGTACCTGGAAGGTCCTGCATTATGAGAATTCAACATTACAGGGCCACATGTTTACATGTTAAAGGGTTTCATGGTACCCATGCCAGCCCCAAGTTCACCTTTTGAGGCAATTTTCAGGTGTTTTTCCCAGGACATTTACATACCTAATACAGTAAATACTTCATTACATATAAACACTGGAGGATTCCTTACCTTGAATGGAAGAGGTTGTGGGCGTGCTAGAGGGAGGGGAAGTGGGGTTCCGAGGCAAGGCAGGACTCCTACTGGTCCCCAGCATGGTCCTCTTGCTGTGCCAATTCCAAAGAGTCCTCATCTGAGGAAGAGGCTAACTCCTGTACATCCACAATCCTCTGTTGAAACTCTTGTGCCTCCTGCACAAACCCCTCAAACTCAAGAGAACCCACAGACAGCATCCTGCTCTGGTGTCTGTCAAGAACGAGAGTACCTGGTGAGCAGAGTCTGGTGGCACTGTTGTATTTTCTCTAGCCTTAGGTCTTCATACAGTGGCACTGCATTCAACAGTGTCCAACATATCAGCCCTCAAAACCTCATCCACTTCATAAGCCATGTTGGCTTCTTTGAGTGCCTCTGCACCAGCCAAGATGTTATTTATGTGAGCCATGGTCATAACTGGTGTCGTGGTTCTTGCCTCAGCCTGATGCCCCTTTTCCTCTGCCTCACGATGTTCCCTGTCCATGTCGCCGATGACCTGCATGGCCTCCTTGGGTGTCATGTTGTCCTCGACAACCACAACCAAATCCTCCTCGTGCACCTCCTCATAGCCTGGCACAGCTCTGGATGCTCTTATTGCTTCCTGCCGCACAGCTCACGGCACACAGCTCAGGTGTTAGCTATCGCCAGGCGTGATTTACTGTTTTGACTGAAACCAAATCCCACATCTTAAGAATGTTCCTAATGACATTCCTCATATTGTAGCTCCTCCATAAAGCTGTCACAGGCAAAAGGCGACGATGTGAAGGGTCAGGCTGAGGCACACGAGAAGGACCGGGCACCAGTTCAGCTGGGTCAGGCTGAGCCGGACGGAAGGGATGTGGCTGGGGATCTGCTGGGTCATCATACCCTCCTCATCAGATGCCATGAAATCCTCGTCACCATCAAGCACTTCCTTCTCAAGGAGATTTCCTCCTCACAATTGTCTGTGGCCTCCCTCAGATACTCAGAGATCATCTCATAACGGTACTTAAAACTAGCTATCACTTCCTGGTCTAGCGGTTCCAGGAGGGAAGTCGTGTTACCTGGCAAAAACACTATCATAGCACTTTGATGTAAACCCTCCAAGTAGGCTGGGTGCCCTGGTGCGTTATCAAGCACCAACAGAATTTTAAACGGTATGCCCAACCTCTCAACCTTCTCTTTGCACCTGGAATAAAATGTTTCTTGTACCACCAATTCAAAATTTCCCTTTTCATCCACCCTGTCTTTGATTTCTCCCAATAAACCCCTGACTCATTCATGTCTTTCAACTGCTTAAAGCACTTAGATTTTTTAACTTTACAAGTAATGGCTGCATTTTATGGCCAGTAACACTGCAAGACAAAAGTAGAGTGATGCTTACCTTTTCCACTTTCCTATCCCTGCTTTACCGGTGTCCTTTTGAGATACATGTCATCCTTGGCATCCTCTTGTATTGCAGGCCTGTCTCATCAGTGTTATAAATTTGCGCAGTGGTATAACCCTCATCCCTGATTATTTCCTTTAGGATATCCATGAACGTCTCAGCTGCTCCTGTATCTGCTGACGCTCATTCTTCGGTCATCTGTACTTCTTAAACTTGCCAAACCAACCACTATATGCCTTAAATCTGCCTAGGGGTCTGGACAGCTAGCGACAGGCAACAGCATGCAGGTGGCGGTCAGTCCTCCTGATGTTAATGGAGTCGACTGGAACTCCTTCCCTCTCCTTGCAGTTGCAGTACATGACCAGGAACCTCTCCATCTTCACAAAAGCAGGGTCACACACTCGAATCCTCTGGTCCATGGGAGATCCCCCATAGGCCCGCATGGTCTTCAGAATGGCGTCCTTCTTCCCAGGGATCGTATGAATAGTTGACTCGTTGACCTGATACACCTTGGCAATGGCACAATTACATTCTCCTATCTCCTTCTGCTCGATAACATCAAGCTTCTGCTCCTGGGTCAGACTTTCGACGACTTGCTGGGTCACAGTGCGGCGGCATGGTTGGACTGGGTCAGGTGGCAAAAAAAAAAAAAGAGCAAAGATCACACAGAGCACGTGTGTAGCCAGAGTGCGGGGAGAGGGTAGGCTCAACTGGGGCAGAAATGCTCAGTGGACTGTGACGACACCCCCCACACACACACGTGACAGCCATACATCATAGGCTGATGCAATCCGCACTGACTATCACTGGCCGTGTTATGTCTGTTCCCACCTTATTATGACCCTAATTTTCCGCGTTATGATTGTTTGAACCATAATTTGGGGCCTCTGGTCGCGTTATGTCTATCGACGCCGCGTAGTATGGTTCTCAAAAATATAGGCAGGTACACCTCCGCCCATGTAATGTCTATCATTTTTGCATTTTGACTATATTTTGGCATCAAATTTTGCCTTCTGTGTTATGTGAGTTTCGTGCTGTAGATCGAGCGTTATGTGAGTGCTGACTATACAGTATATATATGTGTGTGTGTGTGTGTGTGTGTATATCATCATCATCATCATCAGCCGTTTGAGTGTTCACTGCAGGACCGGCCTATCCCAACCGAAGTTAAGGCTGTCTGGTAGAGATTTTATGTAGAGTGAGAAGTGCTTGTAAGTGTAATTGTAGTGTTGGAGTGGCTTTGGATGTGTGTGTAGTCTGTGAACCAAGTGTAATCGGCCCGCGCAAGCCGACTGGGTGCAAGCATACTTTTATAGTACGCGACACTGGTTCAACCACAGCACCCCTAATGTCTGCCAAAGCAGTACTTAGCTGGAATAACGGTCCCAAAGTTTATCACCCTAGCGAGGCGCGAACCCTCCTTCAGTGTACGAAAATGCACACTTTACCACTGTTCCACAGAGGCTCCGTGTGTGTGTGTGTGTGTGTGTGTG
>JAGKTI010019840.1:0-16718 GCA_018397915.1 Birgus latro | reverse complement strand
ATTATTATTATTATTATTATTATTATTATTATTATTATTATTATTATGACTTCTTTTCACCCAGTTGTTTGTTGTAAATGCAGATTGTTCATTGACTTACAGTTATGCAGACATTTTAAAGTATCCATATTATCTTTAAGTTTAGAATTGTCCAGGTCTGTAATGTGTTGTCATTTTTAGTTATTATTGTACAGTACAGAAGGCTCTCAATATTCGATTAATCTTACTTCGATATTTCGTACCTCGATCAGACTCGCAAGCTTGTCCAAAATTCATGCTTGGATTTCAAAAGTCAAGCTTCAGTCATTCAGGCCGAGTTGCAAGCGCAAGTCGATGCTCATCTGTTCATCTGTCATGCAATGTACCGGCCACTTGGTGAAGCTTGCCCTCATTCAAATGTTCGATTGTGATGATGGAGACAGTGAAAGCATCAACAGCAGTGGCCATGGTGATTGGGATAAGGACAAGGAAGCAGGTGTTCACTCAAGCAGGGTTGGGGCAAGTGCCAGTGATGGCAGCGAGGGTGGCAGTGATGGCTGGCAACAGTGACTCAGTTCTGAGACAATTTGCCGTCAGGTCAATTCACTGTCAAAACATGGACGATTCCCCGTCATTCTATAAATATACAGTACTTATTATTAATTAATCGGTACTTTAATGCTGTAACTATATTTGAATTATATTCTAGTGTCACCCATAGCTGACTTCATTAATGACGGCGAATTGTCTTGTTATTGTTGTGACGGGGAATTGACTTAACGGCGAATTGTCCCGAAACCAGTGACTCAACCACCCCCTCGGAACCAACACTACCACACAAGCTTCGTTCTTTCTATTGTAAAGTGAGTGCAGCCTGTATTCCTTGCTTTTCTTGCTAATAGTAAGTAAATATGTACTAAATATAAGGAAATATATGGTTGTGTTATGATTTTGGGTGGGTATAAGTGTATACGTAAAAGTTGATGTACATTTGTTGGCGACACGCCGGTCCCACTGATTTATTCTCCATAAGTTTATCAATTCCAACTTCGATAAATCAAATTTCAATCTTTTTTTTTTTTTTTTTTTTTTTTGTGTCCCAAAACTGATCAAAGATTGAGAGCCTTCTGTATAAGCATAAACCTTGTCTTACACTGTATATGGTAAAGTAGATTCTTGATGGTGTACTAGAGTAGAACAAAGGAAGTTACTGCTCAGTATGTGTACTTTGTTCATGTGCAGAAAATAAGGTACAGGATCAGAAGCTCTCAAACCATCCCAGAAATGTTGAATCACTAAATTGTATTGCATTCCAGTCCTTGTCAGTGCACAGGCTATGTCATGTGTTTCACAACAGATTTAGATGAATCAGTGTGAACAAAGCTACCATAATATCTTTGGTCAGTAGGCTGCATTAGGGAAGTAATATGTTGAGTAAAGAAATATAATTTTACAGTTCTTGGTGTTGCAGATGTATCCAGATAAAAGATCTGTCTATCTCTGCACCCAGAAACCATAATCCTGTAATGTGTGGCTGTTTGTCTTTGAATTAATAGTAGTAGGAGTAGTTGTTCCCTAGGTAGTCTGGCCAAATAGCCCCGAGTCCTTAAGGAAGGCCACGGCCGAGGCTGGGCTTTCCCACAGAGCTCTCAAGGAGTGTATGTTGTGTTGTTGGCCTAGGTGATTGTGTGCAATGCAGTCTTCCATAATGTGCTTAATAGAATGGGGTGCTGTGTTACATCCTGGACAAGCATCAGTGACGGAGTCATCCAGCCTCTTCTGATAACTTAAGAGGGCTGGATGATGCCCACATCTCAGCCTGGCCAGGTGGACCCTGTCCTCACGAGGGAGATAGGATTCAGAAGGATGGATATCAGGAGGCCGTGCATGTGTGTTGTCTTTAAGTGACTGAATGGAGCGGCCAGTGATTTGAGTATGGATATGATTCTGGAACCTGGTCTGAGGCGGGCAAGGGGGGAAAGATGACAGCATTTGTGTGTGATATCATGTGCTGGGTGTTGTTTCGATGTTCTTTGGTGTGTGTGGATGTGTTGCCGTGGATGTTGTGGAATTGTGGAGGCTGCAGTGAGAATTTGGGTGTCTCTCATGTCTACACCAAGAAACCAAAGTCCTCTTTGAGTTAGTTATTTTATGGGGAGGGGCCTCCGCCAACCCACTTGTTGACACGCAGGGAACACGTATGGGTTGGTTATATGGTTACCACCCTGCGTTGTAAATGGTTTCTTGGCTTACAGGAAACCATTAGGCTTGTCACTCATTGCAAATCCACCTGAAAAAGAAAGGAGTAATAAAAAGTGATGAGAAAGATGGGAGAAATAGGAAGAGGGGAGGGCAGACACAGAAATAGAATGATAAAGATAAAGGAAGAAGTAGGCAGCACTACATCAAGTGAGTGAATGATGGTCGCCACTACCTACCATCATAGATAAAAGACAGTATTAAAATACGTCTCGATTAGTCTTTGCCAGTATGTTCAGTGTTGTTCTGTGTCAAGGATCTACTGTAGTATTTAGCATATTCTTTTCATTCTTTCCATTTCCGTAAAGCTAAGTGCTGAATAAGCCCTACATACAGTATTTTCATTTACATAGTTGCATGAAAAATGTTTCACATGTTGTTACAGGACTCAAGTTTTTGTTAGTATCATAGTTGAGTTGTATACAGGTATTTATTTAATATGGAGCCAAAAAATTTTGTCATAGCATGTAAGCAGACCATGATGTGGATTTGAACAGGTTGAAATGGCTAAACATTAATTTTTTACAAAGAAGAGTTGTTACTTAATGTTTTTACTCCATAAATTAACAGTTTACAGTGTATTTAGTCCTGAATATTGTCAGTATTTGGTAAACCAAATAGAACATCCAGGGCCATACTCTTCATTGCTAAAATTTACACTTAAAGCAAACCCGTTGTGTACAACTTGTGGTTTATTAAGTCTAAAATTGTTAGTGTATTTGCAAGGATAATTGAATTGGCCTGGTTACTCAAGAATTGTCACATCTACTGTGGTTAAATTATTGAAGAAATGTTTGGGGTCTGACTGGCTGTACACAAATATTTCAGGTATAGAGACATTTGGTAAGAATGCGGTTGTGTGCGGACGCAGTAAAAATGTCGGAATGCCCATTGCTATGCTGTTACATGGAGATGGGGTTCGTCCAGATGGTAAGTGAGTGTTCAGATTTTGTTTTTGAAATAGCAGTCCCAGACTTCCAGCTTAGCATTGTTAAAGCATACCCTTAAGTCCCTGTTAATGTACATGGCATCTTTATATTCCTGCTTAATATCCTAATCATATTGTTAATTAGGGAAAGTAACTATAACAAATGGATTTGTTACTTTGTTCTGATTATTCAGAATTGTTCCAGTTAATGTCAGCTAGAAAGTAGAACAATGTGTTCACTGACCAGAATTTTGGCCTGGTGTGTGCTGTGTCATACAGTTCATCTTTTCAAGTTTACTCTTGATCTGCAACATCATTGTTTGAGGTCCATTATATTACTGCCATCCATCATCCAGTCCTACACTGCCCCATGAGGAGAGTAGCAGCCAGGGGCTAGGCAAGTTGGTCCTGACATTTAAGATGAGAGTGACCAGCCTCACTCATCCCTGAGTGGCATTATGTGAGCAGTAAACTCCAACCACCCTTTGGATATAAACCTTCACCAGCTCAATTTGATTGGAGCGCCGTAATTACCCACTAAACACCAGGCGCCCAAATTTGGTTATATGGTTACCACCCAGCGTAATAAATGGTTTTCTGGTGTACAGGAAACCACTTGGCTTGTCACTCAGTGTAGAGTCACCCACAGGCAGAAGGAAGAGGAAAGAATGAAGGAAAGAAAGACAGAAGAGGGAGCGTAAAGTCACCCATAGGCAGAAGGAAGAGGAAAGAATGAAGGAAAGAAAGACAGAAGAGGATGGAGGAAAGGAAAGGGCAGATATAGAGCAGTACTCCATCGAGTGAGTGGATGGTGAGTGTCCCCACCTATACCACACTATATTACTGCCACATTAAAAAAACAGGATCCTGCAGTTATGAGAGATGTGTCTGTCAGTATCATCCTGATCATCTTAACTTCGCCACCCAGCCAAAGATTTTCCCCCCCTTCCTTCTCCCCCCATCCAAGAATGGGGTGATCTAGGATCGAGACATTCTATACTGTACCACGTAGAAGTGAGAAGAGGGGAGATTATCTTTTCCATAGGAGGTATTGCAGCCTCATACATATTTCAGTTCTGACAGCAGGAAGTTTTTCATGGAAAAGAGAGCAGTAAAAATGTTATGCTTACACATTTTTTGACAGCACTGGGAGCCTGTTACAGTACTTAGGTCACACGGTACATGTTTTTATCAGAGAAGCAATATAGAAATGCTTTGTCTTTGTGTAGGTGAGACTGGAGGGCTAGATGCAACCACAACCATCTGCCACCGGTACACACCCAGTGACCAACTGCGAGTGTTCCTGGCCACAGCAGATATTGTGGTGACAGCTGCTGGCATCCCGGGCCTCATCACAGGTGACATGATCAAGCCAGGCTGTGCAATTGTTGATGTCGGAATTAACCGCATTACTGATCCCACCACTGGGAAACCCAAACTTGTTGGTGATTGTGACTTTGAAAGTAAGAATTTGATCGCATTTTAACCTCTTTAGTAATTTTTTTTTATTTTTTTATAGATTTATTTGGCTTTATGGGGCCTCTAGTAGTGAAGAAATAATCCTCTTTAGACCTTTCAGTATAATTACAGAATATCAGAGGTTATTTTTACCAGCACAGTTACAGTCAGTTAAAAGTGATGGAATGGTCTCTACCCAAGTGTTGTGATTTTCCAATAATCAGGTAAAGCACTTTGCAGAGAATTTGTCCTTCCTGGGTGTTACCAAGAACTTTGATGGATTTGCAGAAAATTTTTGCTGGGTGGAGCCAAGAAGTTTGATGGCTTTTGAATGATTTAATATAAAATTTCAATTTCTGTCTATCTGTCTGTTGCCAGACACCTTAATCCCATAAGGGGTGGCCACAAACTACAGTAATTGCCTCCATGTCACCCTGTCCCCCACCATTTCATTGCCCAGCTCCCAGCTCACACCTCCCTCTCTCATATACCTCTCCATTCCATCCCTCCATCTCATCCTTGGCCTCCCCCTCCCTCTCCCCCCCTCCACCTCACTCACATACACTGTCCTTATCAGTCTCTTGCTCTCCATCCTCTCCACATGGCCAAACCACCTCAGTGTGTTTCTCTTAACACTTCCTATCACATCCACATCCACACCACAATGCTTCTTCACTTCCTCATTTGTCAGTCTGTCTCTCCATGTGACTCCACATACTCCTCTCAAATACAGTGCACTCGCATAACTCACGCACTTCTAACTCACGAATTATCTAACTCACGGTGTCCTTATCTAAGTCACCATTATCACCAAGTCACGGAAAATCTCTAACTTGCATTTTGCCACTAGAAAATTACTTATTTCCAAGGAGATGTTTAACTCACGGTATTGTTGCCGCAACTCATGACTGGAAGCCAATCATATTTAACCCCTACACCGCGGGGTTGTCAGAGGTTTTCCGTGCCATTCCTGCGGGGATATTCGCTCTCCAACTGACTTTTTAAAAATATTTGCCAAAAATCAGTTATTAGTCCTAGAATATTATAATTATATCTGCATATGGCACATACGTTCAGCTTTCTCCTGGGATGTTTTTTTAGCACACATCGACTACCGTAGGACTTGTGGAGACTTCTGAAGTTGGGTAACTAACTCTCCACTTTACACTTCCCGACATCCCCTAATCTGAATACCACTGCCAGATATTATCACTAGAAACATTATTCAATGATTTCCAAGTAGTTTGGAATCCATACTAAAAAAAAAAAACACACTGTGAAAGCAATGTAAAATATGAGCGCGTACGAGCCTCCCACTCCTAATTCGCAGCTGGTGTTCTGTCATTTCTTACTCAAATACCCACTCACACTTTATTATTTCTAGTACTTTATTACACTTATATATATCTACAGACCTTTACCGCTTCCCACACGATGTTTAGTAGGGGTAGAGGTCACAGGGCCTTTTATAATAGACGCAAGAGCGGCAGAAATGGATGGGCATCACTTCACCGAGAAGGACGAGAGCAAATTGGCTGTATCTGTAGCAAAGAGTTGAAAATGTCAGCTGCTAATCTATATGCTAAGAAATAAGTCGTAGGAAATCTAGACAATACATATAAATTAGGTAGTTCCAGGTGAATATAAATATCACTCAGGGTTCTCCCTTACTTTCTTATATACATTTATATTATGAGAGTAGCTCATACGGCATATTTCGCGAGAAAAAAAAGCAGGGGAAATTAGCGAACGAGTGCAGGATGGATGTTGCTAAGTGATAATTAGCCAATTCCAGGTGTATGGCACTATCAATTACCTTATTTTTATATATATATATATTATTTTGTATAAGAATAGGGCATAGGGCTCATTTCAATGGATGAAAACAGTGGAAAAATCCGGGGAATATTTGCTTAGCGCAGAGCGGCTGAGCAGATGACACGAGAGAGTAATGGAGGGGGGGTAGGGAGGGGAGTCTAGAATGGGGGAAAATGGCTAAATTGTCAACAATGGATGGGAGTACTGATGACATTAGCAGCTCTGACTATTGTTGGACATTGGCAGTGCTGATAGATGATACAAGTCACCACCTGAAAGCCCGGGGGAATTAAAAATAACAGTAACTCAAGTGACGCCCCGCGGTATGATTCATTGCACCCGACCGTCATGAAAGTGACGACCCACGGTGTAGGGGTTAAGCACACAGACCTTGTGATTGTGGAGCCATTCAAACCAATGCTTTCTCCACCCACACCACCTACGCCTAGTGGCCAGTACTGCAACTAGGCCTACCAAGCCCGATTTTTAGTGTGCATGCATACATCTACCTGCGAGCGTCTTCCCTTCCTTTTAGTGCTTTCCTGCTTTTTGTGTGCTTCACCATGGCTGAAAACAGTCAAGCAATGAGTTCTTCATCCAGGAAAGGACTGAAGGAGAAGCCACCACTAATCTACTCCCAGAAAATAGAGCTATTTCAGAGGATAAACAACGGCGAGAGGAAGTGTTAAGTGAAGTGCTTACATTTGTGGATATGGCCAAAAAAAAGATCAAAGCACTTGATAGAAATGAAACAAAGTGTAATGAAATTGTTTTAAATCTTGATAAAGCTGTTGCCTGTTATAAGCTTGCTGAAGAAGAAGCATTAATGCAGCGGCAGCATGAGGCACCGTAGGCTAGTGTTCTGAAACTGCCATCTGTCTCTCATCAACGTAATCATTGTCATCAGTAGGATTAAGGTAAATGCTTTTCAGTATTGTTTATTATCATAGTAGGATGTGTAATGTCTTTTAATATTGTTTATTATCATTATAAGATATGCAGTACTGTACATACTTTGAAGACAGGATGTTAGTGTTAAGAGGGGTTCCAGTAATGTTATACTAGGCTACCTGACACCATGGCAGAATCAGATATATTTTTCCCCATAAGGTGTGTTTTTTTAAACTCACGTTTGTCCAACCCACGGCATGAGTTCAGAAGGAAATTACAGTGAGTTAGGCGAGTGCAGTGTAACTCATTTCCACTGCTCTCACTCTTGACTTCCATCTCTCTAACAAGGTCCAAGCTTCACTTCCATTTCAGTTTCACAGTGGTTTTAGATCTACTCTGGTGATTTCTCGTTTTTGTTTCTGGTTGAAATGGTAAAAGCCAGTCAGCTCTCTTTTATTAATGAGAAGGAATTAAAAAAACCTTACATGCTAGGTCTTTACTTCGGCTAAATACTGTATTAGAGTCTTGTGGTACCCAAAACACATTCTACAAGGCCCAGTTTAGGGGTAAATACAATGAAAATTCCAGATCATTCTAAACCACACCTCACTAATAATCCCTGCTACTCCAGTCACCCTCCTTTTTACTACTCCATCCTACCATACTGTTCTTATTCAGAATAAAATAATTGAACTAAATTACCCATGAAAGAAGCCAGTATCTTACCATATGACTGTTGCAGGTTGTGCTAAGGTGGCTGGGTACATCTCACCAGTGCCAGGGGGTGTGGGGCCGATGACGGTAGCGATGCTCATGAGAAACACCATTTTGGCCGCCAGGAAGGACATGTTGTGAATGTTGGCCTGGATGCAGGCTTATTTTGCAGCAAATAAAAGTGCCAAACTGCAACTGTACCTGATTTTGTAAAATCTATAATGAAAAGTAAAACAGTTCATTGTTGTGAAATTAATTGAAATATTTTGCAGTATAACTGGAAATTATGTAATTCTGCACACCATTGTATACAAACATTAACCCAAGCTTGATTTGCATTGAGTAGTACAAAAATGTATACCTAAAGAGTATGATGACTACAAAGTTGGAAAAAGTTAGTATTATGTTTTACATGTACATACCTGTATGAGGAAAGTTCTGCATTATGCACTTCCCACCGGTTTGAACCTCATGGTATCAAAGCAGTAGCCAGACACTTATCTGTATGCCAGCTGTGAGTGAAAGGATGAAGTTATGGGAGGGTGGGTTGGGGAGCTGATTGCTCCTCATTCCCATCCCTTTCACAATTATGGATTGGTTGGTTGGTTACTGCTTCTTCACCACTTTTCAAATTTAATGGCTTAAAAGTGATGGGAAAGTGTACAGTCCTGAACTTTCCAAGTATACAGCAGCATTCAGTTATAGTAAACCACAGCATTCACTTTTAATGCTTAGTTATGTTTGGATATAATCATTTTAGACACTTTACATGGTTCATTCCATATTTTGACCTGTCCTTTCCCTCAGGAATCCCAGTACCAGTATGACTGGCAGATAGTCTTTTTGACATTTACCTTTTTAGTTTTCATCAGTGGTTGGTAGGGGCACTCACCATCCACTCACTTGATGTAGTGCTGCTCTGGGTGCCTGCCCTTTCCTCTCTTCTTTCTTTCCTCTTTCTTGTGCCTACGGGTGACTTTACACTCCCTTCTCTGATTTTCTTTCCTTATTTCTTTCCTCTTCCATTTGCCTATGGGTACTTCTACACTGAGTGACTTAGCAAATGGTTTCCTGTACACCAGGAAACCATTTTCTACGCTGGGTGGTAACCGTCATCATCATCTAATCCTGTGTTGCCCCATGAGGAGTGTAGAAGCCTGGGGCTAGGCAAGTTGGTCCTGACATTTAAGATGAGAGTGACCAGCTTCACTCATCCCTGAGTAGCAAACATGAGCAATAAACCCCAACCATCCCTTGGATATAAACCTACACAGATTTAATTTGGCTGGAGCCCCTTAATTACCCAGTAGACCACCAGGTGCCATATTTTGGTTATTATATGGTGACCACCCAGCATAGTAAATGGTTTCCTAGTATTTGGCTTGTCACTCAGTGTAGAGTCACCCATAGGCAGAAGGAAGAGGAAAGATTGAAAGACAGAAGAGGGAGTGTAAAGTCACCCATACAGAAGGAAGAGGACATGAAGGAAGTAAAGACATAAGAGGGTGGAGGGAAGAGAGGAAAAGGCAGACACCCGAGAGCAGCACTATATTGAGTGAGTGGATGGTGAGCGCCCCCACCTACCACTAACCATATAACCAAAGTATGGTGCCTGGTGGTTTGGTGGGTAATTAAGGTGCTCTAATTGGATTGAGCCTGTGTAGGTTTTTATCCAAGGGGTGGTTGGGGTTTATTGCTCATGTAATACCACTCGGGGATAAGTGAGGCTGGTCACTCATCTTAAATGTCAGGACCAACTTGCCTAGGCCAGAGTTCCTGTGCTCCTCATGGGACAACGTAGGATTGGATGATGGATGGATGGCCTTCATTTTTTCATTCTTCCAAAGTACACTCTTCCAAAAAAGTGTCAGTCACTTGGTATGATGGTGGTGAAAATGAGCAACTTCTGCAGACACACGGAGTCTATAAATGTGGTGCCTCAAAACGCAGTACCACCCAGTACGTGAATCTTTTTGCAATTTTGAGCTCTAACAATTACCAGAGATAATTTTTGCACTCATTACAGGATGCCCTATATATCACAATGCTTCATCCATGTTTCAGAATGAGATGTGCTGTAAGCATGCAGATATTTGTTTGGGAGGGTGTACATGAAAAAACATTTGCCACATTTACCTTCTAACCACACGTTTGCTTTAAATGAGCTGCCTACTTTGTCCAGCTTGTGCCTGAAACCAGAAAGCTGTGGGTCATTCTTCCATGCAGTTTACTGATCTTTTCACACCCTAAAGCTGCATTACATTGTTGATCAAAAAGTTCCACTCTTCTTGGCTCCATACCAGTTCTCTTGAAACATTAACCACATCAAGCATTCCTTAACTATTTACTACTTCCCAGTATGGGCAAAGTTTACCATCTTAAGCCCAACATTTTCATTTTCTGCTAAAGTTGACAAGGTGTATTTCAGTTATATTAAGTTTGAATTTAGTCATCTAAGAGTAACCTAAAATCCAAGTAGTTTTAATTTAACCTTTAAGCATTAAAAAACTACCCTCCCTGCACTGTTAGTATTGGAATGTAGCAACTCATAACACCAGGCACTTGACATTTTCAACTTGAAAAACAAATGGTCTGCATTCATTCTACATTAATATGGCCAATTGGGTTTTAAGACAAACATCATGGCTTTCTTTTTATAAATCTGTTTGAATCCTGTCCCCCCCCCCCACAATTCATCATTTAATCCAGTGTTACCTCACGAGGAGTGTAGCAGCCTGGGGCTAGGCAAGTTGGTCTTGACATTTAAGGTTAGAGTGCCAGTCTCACTCATCCCAAAGTGGCATTACGTGAGCAATAAACTCCAACCACCCCTTGGCTCTGGCTCAGACTGGAGCACCTCAATTGCCCACCAAACCACAAGGTACCATAATTTGGTTATATGGTTACCACCCAGCATGGAAATGGTTTCCTGGTGTACAGGAAACAGTTTGGCTTGTCACTCAGTGTCCAGTCACCCATACACAGAAGGAAGAGGAGAGAATGAAGTAAAACACAGAAGAGGAAGAATGGAGAGGAGAGGAAAGGGCAGGCACCTAAGTGCACTGTATGGAATAAGTGGATGGTGAGTGACCCCACCAACCTTAGTTTGCATAATTTAACTAAGAAAAATTTTATTGCTACAAGTTTAAGCTTTCTAATGACCCTTGGCATTTCCAGACTTACTAAGCTTTTTTCATAAAACATCATTGCTAAGTGCATGTGGACACAGGTAACAAATTAATGCAGTTGACTAAAGCCACCATACCCCAGTGTGCAGGTCGAGTAAATAACAAGACTTTATACATATTTTATTATGAAAATGATTATGGCTACTCTCACACAAACATTCTTCAATGCCACAAAGGTAAGGAATGTCTTGACACTCATTTAAGTATACACAACATCCATGAGAGATGATCGTTCACTGGTTTCAGAATACATTTCACCAAGCTTAAGTAAAAGTTATCCAGCAAAACCCACACTGCTGTATACCAGCAATTCAGTAATTCTCCTACTCTACCATCATTTTAATTTAAAACCAATTTAACATATACCCCAAACCAAGTGAACCATTAGTGATGAAGTTACAGCACATACAAACCAGCTCTATTTGATCAAACTATGAAATCCAAGACTAATGGCAACACAGAACCCAGTGGCCATTCCAAATCTGATCCACAAAACTTACAGAGGCTTGAATTATAAATTTGAATATCAGCTGCATTAGGCCACTTAAGGCACATTTAGGACCTAAAGTACCATAACACTACAATCTCAAACATACATTACAAGCTTCTGCTAGTTAGGTGGAACTAGATCGAACAGCGCTAAAAATAATTGTACGAAATGGTCCTATCAACTTCAAATTCCGACCATTTGATTCAATTCCCAGTATATTTTACAGCTCATCATGCATCTCCTCCACCTCTCCAGCATCTTCCTCTTCCTCATCTGAAGACTGCTCCTCATCCTCCTGATCTTCCTCAATATCTGGCTCCTCCTCTACCTGCTCATCAAGAGGTACGCCTAGGGTCTTGCGCATCATCTCTTCCACGGATTTTGAGAAGTTTACAGTGTCCTTCAGCATGTACCCAGAGCGAAGGGTTGCTGTGGAAGGAAAGTGAAACTAGAAAGGGTAGTAACTCCTAAATACTTCATTTCAGGAAGCTACAAGTTCACTGTGCTACAGACTTCAAACTACATAACTAAGTTTTGTTTAGTTTATAAAGGCTCCAACATGCCTGCATGCACTGACCTTGGTCATTTCATAGTTGCTTATCACATTGCTCAATCTTTTTAGCAGCCTATCTATTCAGTCCCTTGGCAGAGGTCACGCTGTGACCTCATCCCAGGTCTTTCAGTCTGCCTCTTGCAACCCTATCCCTCAACATACACCTCTCACCCTCTGCACCCAGTCATCCTCCACACCCAAATTCTCAATCTGTCCCTTCTCATCACAACACTAATACATTCAAGTACCATCCTAACTCTCAACTCTTCATTTGAAATCCTAATCCACAGACCTGTCACTCATGGATGCACTACACTCCCAACTAATTATCCGAGCCTATGAATATCCTCTTTCTTTACCTAACTACATGTATAAAGAAAATGAAAATAATCCCTGGGCAACAAAGAAAAGAGTCAGGAGTAAACAAGGGGATAGTAACTCCTTAATAATGGTGCCTAAATTGTTCTCGCTCCCCACTAATGTTGCAAGTACAGTAACAATCACCTACAGCATACAAAATGGTTAACTACCTGGCAACTCCTTTGATTTGTCCCTGATGCAGTAAACGTAATTCTTTGGATGAATCTGTTTTTAGCTTCATCCAGCCTTAAAGTTATGTACATAGTTCTGACCTTTTTTCCTTATGTAGGGATGTGATCCGGTAAGAACCAGATCTTTCAACAAGCCCACAAAACTGGTAGTCATATTTCATCATCATCCAATCCTACGTCATCCCATGAGCAGCGTAGGAGCCCAGGTAGGCAAGTTGGTCCTGACATTTAAGGTTAGTGACCAGCCTCACTCATTGCCAAGTGGCATTATGTGAGCAATAAACCCCAACCATCCCTTGGATATCCACCTTCACCAGCTAAATCCAACTGGAACTCCGTAATTACCCACTAAACTACCAGATGCCGAAATCTGGCTATATGGTTACCACCCAGTGTAGTAAATGGTTTCGGGTGTACAGGAAACCATTTGGACTCCGTGTACAGTCACCCACAGGCAGAGGAAGAGGAAAGAATGAAGGAAAGAAAGAAGATCATGGAGGTAAAGAAGGATGGAGGAGAGGAAAGAGCAGACACCCAAAAGCAACACTGCACTGATATCCAACACTGATAATTTCTCGACTACATCACTCAAACTTACAAGTAAAACAAGGTCACACTGCTTAACCCTGTTCTCCCTCAAATGCATAAGCTTAAGGACCTTAACTATCCACCCCTTCCTCTGCCTCCCCTTCCCTCAAACTCGCTGCATTACATCCAGCAAAACCACCGTTATTTTACCTGGAATAAAATGTAAACCTGTCAGCTTAATTCACCCATCAAAACTAGCCACCCAAACCATCAAATTAACCATATACTCACCTGGTGGGCTATTAGAACAACCACTTGCAAGTTGTATCCAAGAGATGACATGAACTGCTCCAAGGGCAGTAGGCAGTCAATTTACCCTTGATCCACTGATCCATCATCCAATCCCATGTTGCCACATGAGGAGCATAGGAGCCTGGGCTAAGCAGGTTGGTCCTGACATTTAAGATGAGTAGCCAGCCTCACTCATCCCTCATCGCCATTACATAAGCACTAATCCCCAACCATCGCTTGGATATAAACCTGCACCGACTAAGTCGGATTGGAGCTCCATAATTACCCACTACACAACCAGGCCCCATAATCTGGTTATATGGTTACCATCCAGCATAGTAAATGGTCTCCTGGTGTACAGGTAACCTTTCAGCTTGTCCATCAGTGCAGAGTCACCCATTGGCAGAAGGAAGAGGGAAGGATGAAGGATCGAAAGAAGAGGAAGAAAGGAAAAGAGGAAATGGCAGACACCCAAAACAGCATTACATCAGTGAGTGGATGGCGAGTGCCTACCACCTTTACTGTTAATTATGTATATATAAGAATACAGCACCTATCCTCAGGCCCCTATACCTTTTAAGAGGGTATTATGGGATTTGTTGCATTACTCACATGTATGATACATCATGACAGCAATATTCTTGGCAACATCATCCTCCGGGTCATCTTCCACCCGCTTCAGCAATTCCTTAATTAGAGGATGGCGGGGATTTATCTCCAGTGTTTTTTTCTGACTAAGGTAGTACCTGAAAGTGATTAATGCATTAACTGCTTGCAACTCATTTTAACATTGTAATTTTGACATTATCAACTGCTCGTTCCCCCTTCACCCACCCTACAATTTCTTTCAAAGCCTGGCCTAGTAGTACAGTCTCTAACACTCAGCCAAGTGCCACTTCTATATATGCCTACAATTTCAAAGCAAACCACAAATCTGAAGCAGTCTCTGTTTTATCATGTCCACCTGGAATACGCAAGTTTAATTTATATCCAATTAACAACTCTGGACAAAGACACTGACAGTCAGGTTGTTGCAGAGCTGCACTCTCTCAGCCACCATCAAACTAGGAAGGTCAATGTAGAGTTTGAATATATATGAATATACTGTGAATTAAAAGAAAAACAGCCAATTAGAGGCAACTGGCAGGTGTTAATATATGAACATTATGGCTAATGTAGAGTATTAGTTGACCTACACAGTGCAAATCAAAGGAAATAAACCATCTACATTGCTATGCTGAGGATAGCTTGTTCAAGAATATTATCAGGGGTATTTAGCATTATAATTTTTACTTAGGAACAAGAACAATTTAATTCAAACTAAACCCTTCAACAACTTGGATTTCATCTAAAAACCAATACAGCCATTCCACTCAGGATCTCTAGGCTCAACTGATGAACTACTCAAATACCAGTAGGCTACTATGTAAAAAAAAAAAAAATGCAACGCAAACTCACTGTCTCTGCACATCATCACTCTTGGCGTGAGTCTGAGATGTGACAAGACGCTGCATGTTACCAGTCCACCCAAACCTTGAAGACACTAAGGCACACGGCGAGTTGCTCAGCCTCTCCCCTACCTCTGCCTTCAGGATCTACAAGTGCCACCATCAAAGTTATTCTTACCTTTAATACAGGTGGTCATAAACTAACACAAATTTATATTCTGACCACCTGAGTTTTCCAATTCTAATTGCTGCTCCCAGAGATACAATATGTGGGGCCATGACACACAGTTACATGCAAACTTTGGTCAAATGAAGTCATAATCCATATCGGACTTGACATAATTCTATTGCAGAGGTTAAATCAGTACTTTCTTCAGCACTGTGCAAAATGTGTGTGATGTACCCACTAGCCACTAAGACATGCAAAGGAACTAAAATCAATTCTTACCTTCATGCTCCCACAAAAAGGGACAACATGCAAAGATTACCAAACCCTGCAGAACTGTTGGCCTATATTCAGAGCATTCTTCAGTTTCCTAATAATACGTAATTCTAGAGCATTAAAATAACAGTCTGATACAGTAAAAGTCTTTACTGGAAACCTGCACTAAGTTTAACTGTACTGAAGCAATTTTAATCCTTTTGACAAGAATGCCACACTGCAGTTACACGTGACTGACAATAGTGATTTTTCAGTCGAGTAACTTCAAAAATCTTGAAAAATCCAAACAAGACAGCACATACTTTTACTGTATAATGGAGCAATGAACCCAAAGAATACATACACCATAAGCACAGTACTGTATTTGTCATGAAAACCCAAGCACAGTCAAAACCACCCATGCAACAAACTTACTCCCTGTGAGAGTCTTGCGTCTTTTGGTGAGCATTAGACACAGCCAAGCGTTCCATGTTGCCAGTCCAGCCGAACATACTGGCCACAAGGGCACAGGGAGAGTCGGACAGTCTCTCTGATACAACTGCCTTTGACACCTGGTTTTGATGTAAGGGGGGGGGTTAACACCTGACAATCCCAGTACATTCACCTGTATCTAATACACCACTGACACCATAATCTAGCATTTCAGTGTAGATCAAGCATTTTAACCCAAATGAAGAAAAGCCCATTGACCAAGGGAGAAAATGAAAGTAAATGGATAGTACAATGACTGTACAGAATGAAAATTTTGCAAGGATACACAAGAAGTTAGCATTCGCAATATAAGTGAAGAGGTCTATGCAGATTTCATCTTCATCCACTTCTCATGCAATGAAAACCTCAGTTGTCAAAATATATCATCATTAACAATTCCCATGTAAGATCATTTCTTAACCTCAATATACTGTATGTTGTAAGGTAAATGTTAAAGTAATTACTAAATACTGACTTGAAACTAGCATTAATGGTTAAATTATATTCTCAATCTAGCAATGCATCCACAGTCTTCTATTTTATGTCCACAGTCGATCATCAATCAATCAATCATCCATCACCATCAATCATCCACCACCATCAATCAATCATCCATCATCATCGATCAATCAATCCATCATCATCATCAATCAATCATCCATCATCATCAACCAATCAATCATCCATCACCATCATCAACCAATCAATC
>JAGKTI010019839.1:0-16718 GCA_018397915.1 Birgus latro | reverse complement strand
ACTGGTGGCTAGACGGAGAGATCTGCCAACTTATTAAAAAAAAAAAAACTATGCCTAAGCTATGATTGCTTATATAAACGTATGTATTCACGTACGCAGATATCAAGCAATTTACTATCAAGTTCAGAGTACGTTATTACAGTGACAAGATACGAAAGAAAATAAGTTCTGGGGAAAGATAACTCTCATGCAGGTTTTTCCTCTATAGCAGAAATTGACAATCTTTTTTTAAGTATAGTTCCTCCAGACAAGAGCCTCATGGTAACTCTTATGTTCTTATGCGTAACTCTGTCATGGGGAAGCGGGAAGCAGACCTTAAAATTCTAATGCTGAATTATTGAAACAGCTGGCAATGATGGGAGGTATTTGGTCTTCAAACGCTGCTGACTGCACTGTGTTGTATGGGATGCAGACTCAGCAAACGTAATAACCACAGGTGTTATATATATGACCGTCTGAAATTAGGGGTTTGCACTCCATTTTGCGATTTAAGATTAAAGCATACGACCGTAGCACTCATGTCTTTAACGGAGTCCTTTTTCCTTACCGTTTTCTTACCCCATCATTTATCGCCAATTGACTTCTCTCTCTGAACACACAAATTCGTGATGGATGGGAGTTTAACATCATTATACTGTCGTCCATCACCAACTGGCTGATGTATACGTGGATTTTTATTTTCCAACCCTCCTCAGGTAGACCAACAGTTTCGTTTACAACTTAGGATCACCTGGGTCTGTCAGGCCCAGTTTAAAAAAAATGCTGTAGTGTCACACATGTTTTATATGAATTCCATAATATCCTACAATGCATTAGGTCTTATCAGTTACGAAACTATGTGAATAAATTTTAATTCATCGAACTCCACATATTTTTTAAAAAATTATGAAAAAATGCCAAACTTTTTTTTTTTCAGTCACCATGCAAGAAAACAAAGAACACTATGAGCCTAGCATTAGTGTCACAACTTGAGGGATGGAGGACCTTCATTCTGGGCATAATGGATCCCACACAACATAAAATCAACTTGCAAACTCATAGTGAAAAATTCTCCCCCTCCTCAATACACCTGAGTCTCACGGACCCGACATGCAATTCTGAGTGGTATATTGCAGAAACGTAGAGAGGCACCAGAGTGACCCCTCTACACCCTGCATGGGCAGAAAAAGTTAGGAAGCTACTGAGAAAGACAGGGATCCCAGGCATCGATAAGTTATTGAACTATACCATCGAAAAAATTGCCCTGGTTTGTCAGACCCAGGTGTACCTGAGGAGGGTTAATTTACACCAGCGCTTGCATAGCTAGAGCGAGTGTTATGTTTTGTTAGACGTGGGTGTGTGTGTGTGTGAACAAAATTACTCCTTTTTATCAGATTTTATCCAAATTTGGTCAAAGGGTGAAAGGATAGAGATCGAACTGCCATATTATTTTTGATAACTGGTCAAAGGTCAAGGTCACAGGGCTGGATCAAAGTTTAATCTAGGCACATCAGTTTATAAAGTTCTTATGCAGTGCAGACAAAACTCAATGGATGGGTGGACCATAATGCAAAAGCGAAGGTGTTAGGTTTTGAGAACAATCAATGAGTGGGCAAGATCACAGACAAGGTCCTTATAATGCCAAACGTATTCCTTTTAGCAAACAGCGCGTGAAAAGAAGTGTAAGAAGGCATAAGATGAGGCCCTAGACTGCCCCGAACATGCAACATTTGGTCAAAAGCCACTGAATGCGACCATGTATTGTTCCATTCATGTTAGATGCAAAGGCATGCTATGTAAGTGCCCTGACCAGAACATTTCGTCCCCAGCTCACTCATCTGCTTTCCTGTACCGTCCTCCCCCACCCTGGGGCGTTTGGCCCTCCGGACTTGTTGGTTTGGGGGCTTTTTTGACAGACTGAAAAGCGAGATGTACAAAAAATATTAAAGCGTCAATGTGGTTGAAAATAAATGCATAATTATCACTATCAACTGTGACTGGGTAAACGCTGTACCACAACTACTACTAAGAACAGGCTGCCTCAAAAAGTGTGACCATGAGTGAAACTGCACCACAGCTAGCATCAAGCCCAATTTGTCCCTAATTTGACTACAGGTATAAAGTGTACCACAGTCACCACTAGGAACAGTTTGCATCAGAAAGTGTGACTACAGGCAGAAAGTAGACGGAGGTACCCATGTTGGGAAGAAATTGTGGAAAAATAAAAGAAAAAAGAAAAATAAAGCGGCTGACAGTTCCATCCTCTGTTTCATCCAGCTAACGAAGTAAGGTATCATACAGGCTAGTGGATAGTGACAGTTCATCGGTGTGTATGTATGCATGTATGTATGTGTGTATTAGCTGTTCCAACTTCGTCCTGCACGTTTCTCTCCCCAGGGGCAGGGAGATGTAAAATAAACAAGGGCTCGTGATTGTGCATACGGTCGCCATTAATACTCTTGTGCACAGGACACCTCTGGTACTCTTTTGCAGCTAACATCGAAGGATTGTATTCATCTGAGAATGAGTCATAGGAGCATGACTGTAATTACGGTCACGGTTAATCTTTTTCTGGTTGGGACATCGTTGTCACGAATTTTCTACATTGTAACGTTGTGTTGAGTGAGTCGTGACATCGTCCCGTAAATTTCAATTGTCTGTTCGCGCGTAGCCGTTACACGCCGGTGCGGCGCGCGCACCTCCCACGCTCGTCGCGCCCCGATTCAAATCAGAGCTCAGTTTGCTTGTAGACGCGGCGCGACGCGGGACGCCTCTCAAAGGCTCTGTGCTTTTCTAGCGTTTTTCAGATTTCAGCTTGTATTGGCGTGTCTCCTGCAGCCCCACCCACTTTGGTGATCGTCACAGCAGCTCTGTTTCATCCATACCGATCAGTATTTTTCTGGTTTTTTCCTAGGCTAAGCTTTTTGAAATATTTAGCCGTTATCTGAGTGTTTGAGCGAGTGAGTGGATTCCTTTATTTGATTTGAATTTCATGTAACGTAAATTCATTTCTTTGTAATTAATAAATTCACAGTTCTTTTCTTGAGCTTTGTTAAAGTTGTCAACTGTGTTTAATTACTCCACTCTGTTATTTAATACAGTTTGCTACTCTGCGTTAGCACAACTTTTGAATTAAATCTCGGCCGGTACTTAGGCCAGTTTTGACATCACTTTTTAAATCCGTTGTGCTAGCTGGGAGTTGGCTCAGCCAAGAGCCTGTTGTTATTATTATTATTATAATTTTTTTTTGATTGTTGGGGGGGGAGAAGAAACTTTCTCGTAGGCCAACGGTACAATATTGCAGCTCAATAGAGTACTCTGTCTAGTTCTCTCCTGCGTGCCGTTGAGGAAGTTTGTAATTCTCGACCCTAGAGAATTGACATAGCACACTTAGCTATACATTGTATACCAATTATACAATATTTCATTATTTCTTGGGAATACTTAAATTTCCCCTGACATCTGGCGACCTCGCCAGAGCAAAGTCTCATTTTCCCCTGACAATCGTTATTACTTTTTTTCCAGCTTACATCAAAGGTTTTGAGCAACCAAGAGTGAATCATAGGAGCCTGAATAATTAGCAAAACATACAAAAGGAAGCAAGCTCAGACTCCCTTCTGAAAAAAAAAAAAGGGCTCTTGCTGTAAAAGCCAGCGCAGAAATCAATCCACAATCCCTAAATAAACACTACCAACCATAAATACATTATATCCTTACATAAAAAAATATTATCACACCTAATAATAAAATAAAATACGCCATCAGGAATTGGGATATTTCTTAAAGACCCCGTACAATGACTGGATACTTAATTGGAGGAGAGCTGTTTGACACTCACAGTCCAGTATAGCTCTGCCTCCTTTTATTTTATTCCGAGAGAAGGAAGTAAGTTTCTGTTCAACCGCCATAACGCTGCGCTGAGTTATGAAATTCTCAGCTACGTGCACATGAAACAAGCCTTCTCAGCATTCCCTTCCTGAGCCTGCAAATTTGGCCAGAGGAAACAGTCAGCGCCGATTAATTGTGTTCAGGGGACGTCTGAATGGTGACAACTAAGCAGTAAACACCCGCCCGCTTACGTTTGTCTCCCTCCCTCCACGGGTAAATAAGGTATCGCCCGACATGTTATAGAAGTGAAGATTAACAGAAGACAATCCAAATAATTAAACAATATTTATACCATAAGTACATGATTAGAAAATTATGACTGTACTGTACTAATAAAAAGAGCATAGCAGTTTATAGGGAGGTATTTAACTAAATTAATGTACTAGTTTGTTAGTTAGGTTAGGTTAGAGGGGGAGGCGGTGGCTGAATCGGTAGAGAGGCGGCCTTCAGTCCCAGTGGACCCAGGATCGAATCCCGATTGGGGCAGGGAACTGTTTAAGGATTTGAATTTCATAAAAGCAGACTTTACTGATCTACCAGAAGACCCGCCGACATGTCGTAACAACACCCCCGCTAATACCAGTACACCACTTCTGTATGAGACAGCCATAGCATGTATTCAATATGGACGGTGGGTGTTAGCGCCGAAGTGGTGACATGTGGAGGTGTGTAAGAGGACTACCGGGCCCTGGGATAGGCCCTGAAGCCTTTGTCCAGAGTCGGACACAAGAGTTTGTTGGTAAGGTTAATCTGTTAGGCTAGCTTAGTTATGTGTTCTTAGTTTCAGGTTAGAATGAGTTTGTTAGCCACTTAGTCTGTTAGGTAAGGATAGGCTGAGTAAAAAAAAAAAAAGCGGAGAATGATCATCCTGGGAAAGATCACTCTTACAGTTTTTCTCTTTTTATAATAACAGAACAGAGGAAGGAAAAACAAAAGAATAATACGAAAAATCCATGCACCAGATTACAGGTGTCCTCCATTCATAAAACATCTGTAACAGTTGGACTTGAACAGCTGTAGGTTGAAGTTTGGAGGGAAATCACTCTGGGGAAGCGAGAGATGCAGTTTGGGGAAAAAAAGAATTCTGATAGGCAGAAGTTCTGCAATATGACAGTGTTACAGTCCAGTCATTAGCGCTACCAGATGCCCGCGTAGCACTGGGGAAGGTGTAGAGAGGTGGCACAATGGACGCAACTTCGTCTGAGCATTTGCCATAAGAGTATCTCTAAAATAATGATAGGGAGGCAACATTCCTTCTTACTTATGGGGGAGGTAGTTCATTTGTAATAGTAGGGTTATTAACAATTCTAATAACTTTGTTCTGAATTTTGTCCAGTTGTTTGAATACGACCTCTGCACATCCATTCCACAAGGGTGAGCAATATTCCAACTGAGAGCGCACATCACTTTTGTAGTGGTAGCTGCTCGTGACTGAAGAAGTTACAGACTCTGTACAGTAATCCATGTTTCTTTGAAGCAGTTTAACAAGTGATGTAACGTGAGAGGTCCAGTTGAGGGCATTGTTAGGTGAAACACCGAGAATTTCAATACTTTTGGAGATAGAATTATTCGTAGCACTGAAGGTAATACAGGAATCAGGCATACATCTGTCTATTAGTAAACTGCATGTATATTTGGTTTTCCTAGCATTAAATGATACACTGTTATTTTGTCCCCATTCAGTGATCTTATATAAGTCTCGATTTATAGAGATTGCTGTACTGAGTTGTGAGTTAGAGACATTAAACTTTGTGAATGGATGTTTAAGTGTGAATGAGCTGTGCAGTGTTGAGTAATCCGCATACGAATGAATGTAATTATGGGTGACAGATAAGAAAGAGATAATAAATATGAAGCAGGAGTAGGGTTGGAGCCAGAACTGATCCTTGTGGCACGCCGGCATTAATCGAGTGGAAATTGGGGTATACATCATCTACTTTTACTCCTATCTTTCTGTCGCTGAGATATGAGGAAGTCAGAGAAACAAAACATGATATGTCATAGCAAGGGAGTTTGGAGAGCAGGGAACGGTGCCACATTCTGTCAGACGCTTTAGAGATATCAAGGGCTACTGCATGAGTTTCTTCATGTTGGTCAGTTGACTGATGGATGGTATGAGTCAGGAGATTGAGTATAATAGTGGATCTTTCGTGGCAAAAACCATACTGTCTATCACTATTACCATTTAACCCTAAAGTTAGAATTTTGATGCAATTTTTAACTCTGTTTCATAAATTTTGAGTAAATGACACACAGAAAACCCATATACAAAGCTTTATTATGATATTTGGTTTTGCATCCAAAATACACAGCGTCCTATATATAGGTTGTTAGGCAACTCTGTACTGAAAATGGTCTCTAAGACCATAGGCTTTCATCGATTGAGATTTGTGTAAATATAGAGTATGACACTGCAATGAATTAAACAAAATACCTTGAACATAATCCAATGTATTTTTCTTCATTTTACCATATCTGACGACCAGTTTAGCTACTGAGTGTGACAGTCTTTGAAATACTTCACATGGAGACTCTCAACACACTATTCACACCTTGTTTTCGTGTGGCAGTGAGCACAATGAGTTTGAGTGCTTTGTGGTATAACCCAGCATGCGTGGTCATCATTTCGGGCTTCATCTGTTCTACCCTTTGTCTCCCTCGTTGGCCTTGGAATGGAGGATTTGCACTGAGTTCCAGGTAGGCACGTGCAATACTGTGTTGGAAAGAAAGGAGATCCATTCCATTATCAACCTCACAGATTTTGTGCAATTGCCAAGCATTACTGGTTGCCACATCAATACAGTATGTCACAATGTTTGGGTACCACTTCTTCCGCCTTCTGGCAGTTCTGTATTTTGAGATGTTTTGTCTATTCTGTCAACCCCACCCACGTGCTCATTGTAAACCCTTATCATATGTGGTCATTGTATTTGGATTCGCCTTTTGTCTTTTCAAGAATACCGTGAAGCCTGGGAAATTGGCTCTTTGCCCATTGCATCTGAACACATACTTGGTAGACATGCTATGGTAGTGACTTGCTTTGAACTCACTGAAATGCCAAGAAGACATATGATAAAACTGCAATTTGTCTCCAGGAAAGTGTGAAAACACAATGGTTAAAAATACAGTACAATGCAGAAACCCAGAAAACTGTCTTTAGATGAAAACTATACTTGCATAAAACATAAGAATTAAAAACAAAAACAAAAAAACAGCAATGTTCTCCTGTCACTTTTGCCTAGATGTAGGACACCAATGTTTACATAAACATTATCCAAAATCTATAGAAAATATTGCTTTTAAACGAATTAAAAATTAACTTTGTTTGAGACAAGGTAAAAAATGCGAAGGTTTATCATTCGTAAGTATCGAAAAACCTTACCTACTTGTGGATGAGATGCTGTCTAGGAAAAAAATACAAAACTGGCAACTTTGGACGTCAGCACAGCACACCCTTCACCTCTAATGTCGTCAACAACACTGAGGATTGAAAGAATGGTCCAGAAGAAGTGTGGAAATCAACCAGGAAATGTTTTCTGTCGTAGGATAATTTTCTATAAATATTTGTTTGGGCGGACTATGCGTAGGACAATAGGCATAAATGGGTTAAGTTGTTGGATTCAAGATGTTTATCTATGTGCTTATTAATTACTATCAAATACTTTACCAAGATGTGATAGCGAATGGTCTCTAATCAGACGCGTCAGAGGAGCTTCCTTTCTTCGTAACTGGTGGTTATTGGCTTCTTTTCAAGAATTAGGGTATGAAAAAAGTACATATGCATAGTTTGAATAATTTAGCTAGAACAAGAGCAAATTCTCGGGAACAATTTTTCAAAACAATTGGAAGAATTCGTTCTAGACCTGGAGCTTTGTTGGTTGGTAGATTGTCTAGGATAGATTATACGTACCTAGTTTGCATCTTCAGTAGGGCAGTTTTGGGAAAGCCAAGTTCCAGTAAAAGGACGTTCTGGCTGACATCCTCTAAGGTAGAATTTTTGGCAAATGTACTTGCAAGGATGTCTGCTTTACCACGCGGGTCATTTATAGTGTTCCCATCAGAAGATTTTAGTGGCGAAATGGGTGATGACTTGTTGACCGGAATATTCTATTGTCATTAGAATTATTTAATTGTTTGGATGGTTGGTTGTGAAGAAAGTTTGATTTAGCTAGATTTATTACTGCTTTTGCATTGTTTCTAGCAATTTTAAATTGTCTGAGCGATTCAGATGACTGATTTTAAGTAAAAGTTATGTGCCACAGACTTCTGGGTCGTTGCTGTGGCACAATTGCTGTCAAATAATTTTCGGCAGTCCGATCTTTTAGTGAACTGTTGACTGGGTATAAACAATTCCATATTAGCTTGTATTAATTCATTAATGTGGGACTGGACAGAACTGATGTCGTTGGAGATTAAAGACTGCAGTGGAACATCAGCAAGATAATTTCTAAATTCATTCCAGTCTGCCCTATCAAAGTGCCACCTGGTCACCCCGACCAGTTCAGAACGGGCAGGTTTGGGGCAATTGACTAATGAGGCTTTGAAGAAGTGTGGTCGGAGGATCCAAGTGGTGACAGTATATCTATCCTGTAGTGATCTGGATTATTTGTCAGGAATAGGTCCAAGAGATAGGCGTTCTGGTCAGGATTATCCAGGTATTTTGGTTGGTTGTTTTGCCAGCTGCTTGAGATTAAATGATTCTGCAAACAGTTCGCGGTGGCAGAATCGATAGAGAGAGACGGCCTGCAGTCCTAATGGACCCAGGTTCGATTCCCGGCTGGGGCAGGGAACAGTTTAAAGATTTGAATTTCTTTAAAAAAGGCAGATTTTTCTGGTCTACCAGATCACCAGCCGACATGTTAAAAAAGTACCCCCGCTAATACCAGTACACCAGTCCTGTATGAGACAGCCCTAGCATGTATTCATTATAGATGGTGGGTGTTAGCGTCGACGTGGTGACATGTGGAGATGTAGGAGGACTACTGGGCCCCAAGGAGGACTACTAGGACTTGGGAATAGGCCCTGAAGCCTTTGTCCTTAGTCGGAAACGTAAAAAAAAAAAAAATCCTGGCAGAATGCAATAACCATTCTACATTATGGACGTTAAAATCGCGCAAAACTAATTTCCGTTGTAGGGGTGAGGTTAAGGTTAGTCAACTGTGAATATACAGCCACATACGCTGAGTTCTGAAGAAGCACTGGGGGAGTGATAAACAATAGAGATATATATTGTAATATTTAGATAATTTAGTTTATATAATGAATAATCAAAATTAGCTGAAGTGAAGTTCAAAATAGTGTCAAAATGCAAATTCGATTTGATATAACAACAGGTGCCACTGTAATGGGATCTTTAAATGCCTGCATTGCCCAGAGGCATTCTGGGATCCTCTGGCTCAGTCGTAACGTGTGCAGGTTTGGAGCACGAGGGACTGAGATCGAATCTCGGCTAGACCAGTGATTAATTTGTTAAGTTTCATTTCGGTTAGCACACTGGTTGGCAGCGGTGTGGGATGTGAGGGTGGGCTTGGTTGGCAGTTTGATGTTCCTTGGTTAGCTGGCAGCATCCTTGTCCTTAGATCCCGGGGATTAGCTGTTTGGTGTGGTCTGCAGCGTCCCTAATGGTGGCCCCCGATGCTATGCTACCGTGTGTTCAAAACTCGCCCAGTTATCACCAAGAGGAGAAAAAGAGGAGTATAGTGAGGTCTATAAAAGCCCGCGTCGCCCGTAGCCAAAGGGGAGATCCTCCGTTTGGGTCAGTGGTAATGCAAGCGCGTGTGGAGCGCGAGGGCCTGAGAGTGAATCTCGGTCAGACCAGTGATTAATTTGATTAAGTTTCATTCGGTTATTACACCACCCTTGTTACGGAAGTTTGTGAGGAGATGGTAACCAGGAAAGCAAAATGGGGATATGTCAGTAGAGGGAGAGATTTGGGTTTCTGTGAGGAACATGGCTAGAGGGGATATAGATTGGAGGAATAAAGCGGGTGGAATTCAGATTTTTTTTTTTTTTTAATGCAAGGAAGAAGAAACCAAAGGCCATGGGCCCGCATACTGTTCCTTCAAAGGAAAAACAAAAAAAACAATAGACAAATTTAGGATCCATTCATTTCGAGATGCTTGGACACACAGCGTTTGAAAGACTGGAGATCATAGGAAGTAGGGAATACAGACAGAGGAAAACAGTTCCAGAGTTGACCAGTTGCATAAATGAAGGACTGGGAGTAAGGGTCAACTCTTGCATTAGAAATTTGGACAGAAAAGGGATGAGAGTTTGTTGCTAGACTTTTACTACGTGCCCGTCGTAGCGGTGGAGGGATGCAAGCAGACAGTTCAGAGGAACAGATTGGTACTAAGACCACGAATAATAGTGAAATATAAGTCCAAATCTGTGCCTCTCAGCTGACGAGCATGAACAGTGTTTACAACAACCGCTGTCTGCACAGTCACTTGATTTCAACCAGGATGACCCTGTGCCGCCAGCCCTACCCTGCCGGTGGTGGCAATCCGAGATACCACCGAATTTGCTGATAATAATGCAGCAGCCATTGCTATCGGTGGGATGGAAATAACAGGTGTGATATCTTATGTGCATGTAGTGTGGTGTAGACAGTTGAAGGCAGAGGTATTATGAGAGTATGCTGGCCTACTCTCTGTGTTAATGAAAACACTGAAAATGTTCAGCAAAGGGAGATGATCAGGAACAGGTCCTAAGGGCTGGTGAGACGGGAGCTCCAGCTCTCCCTGTCACCAGCTTGCCATCCACCTCGGGAGCTCCGTCCTGTTCGACTGGTGCTACAGTCTGCTCCCTGCAAGTGTAGTTAAGAAATGGCAGACAGAACGGAAATCTACCCTCAGGAGGCTTCAAGAGTTCAGAGGCTTCGAAACTGGATGTTGAACCTGGTGATGAATGGTTTGAACAGCCGGTATTACTTTCTGGTTAGGGATTACTTCATTCTCTGGCTTATTATTTATATATTTATTTATTTATTGCTCTCTTCAGAGGATTTTGTACATATTAAGAGATATTTCATCTGGAGGGGTACACAAAGACTTCATTAACTCACCTAAACGTGAGTGTTATCCATTGTTGCAAGAAATCATCTGAAGGTAAACACATACGGATCTGGACGCATCACTGGTTCAGAGGATTCGAAGCAGGATGGTGAACCTGGCGGGGGAGGGTTTGAACACCCAGAACGGACACCCTTACTGTGATCACCTCTTTCTGTAATATATTCCTGCTGACTCCAGACGATATGTTGAACTTCATGGGTTAGATAAAACGTGTATCATCCCCAAGATATGAGATAAAATTTTCTTGAATTCAGTAGCGTCTGGATGGCGAACTCAGCACTGGATATTTGAACTGCCTATATTTACTCGCTCACTGCCATTTTTTTTTCCCCCTGTTATATTCAGATTTTTTTTTTATTTGTGGTATTTCTAGTGTGTTTTATATAGATCAAGGGAGAAATTTGGAACTGGAGGGGATAAATGATGTAGCCTTCACTAACCCCTTCATTTCAAGAGGACTTTTTTTGAGTGGCATTTGATGGTCTGCAGGTTGAGTGAGAAATTGTCTACAGTACCATAATTGCCTCAAAAGTGTCCGTACGGGAAAATAAAAATGTACACGTATATGGAGGTACCCATGTATAGAAAATATTGCCCCCAACTTAGATATAACATTCTGTTGATAACTTCTGTCGAAAGGAATTTTTACTTGGAAGCATATCACTGTTAATAAATCGAGAGAAAAAAAAAAGGTCATACATTTGTCAAGGGAGGCGGTGGCCGATTCGGTAGAGAGGTGGTCTTTTCAAGTGGATACGGGTTCGAATCCCGGCTAGAAGTTTATATGATTTGAATTTCGTTAAAGCTGAATTTACTGATTTGCAATCGTACCTACTGATAGGTCGTAAAAACAACCCCAGTAATACCAGTACAGACAGTCCTGCACGAGACAGCCGTGGCATGTGTTCAGTATGGACGGTGGGTGTTAGCGCAGAAGTTGTGACACTTGAAGGAGTATGGAAAACTGGAGAACTGCTTGGCCTCAGAGAACTGGCTATTAAGACCATGCCCAGAGTAATGCACATAAAACACACACACACACACACACACACGCACGCAGATCTTACCTCGTGTACTTACTAGAATGTGGCAGGTTATCTTTTTATTTACTTTATTATTATTATTATTATTATAGTTTAGGATACTTTTGCCGACTAAGGGTAAAAGTTATCTCCCAACAGTAAACAAATCACTAGAGATTAGAATTAAACATTTATCATAAAACAGAGGTTACTAAAACACAAACGTCACAGTGAGATATATTTATTATGGAAAAACATAGTACTTGTTGACTTTATATGAGTCTAGGTTATATCAATAGCTACAAAGGGGAATACAGAAATATTACTCATTGCCTTTACGATATGAAACACTGCTCCATCCCTGACGTGTGGCCATATAACACACCCCTTTTCTTCTTTATTTATACTATGAGGTGATTTGTTCAAGTTAGAAGCGTCCATTGTAGCAGCAGGGTAGACAGTCTCTCCAAAGGTAAATAACATCTAAAAGTTACAACATAAATAAAACAAGCTTCAGGGAGTGTCGTGGTTAAAACATGAATCGGGAATTGAAGGGAATTGGTCAGAATTTCTATAGTAAATCTGAAGCACCTGATACACAGAACTTCCCCAACTCTAGCGAGGTCATAGCCCATTTAGCACAGAGAATTGGTGCATAGAAGAAAAATACAGGTAAGTTCTTTTTCTGTGCTACTGGTTGGGCATGATATAAATTTACACACTCTGGTTAGCCCCCTTCCCCCCCCCAAAAAAAAAAAAAAAAAAAAAAAAAAATGCTTAGGTTTTATTTTCTCCCAGACACCATGATGCTGATGGGAATATACCTTAAACTTTATTCAGTTTCTGAAACAAGGATAATGAACTTCATCTGACTGCACCAAATATTACAATGATATTTTTACAGCTTTGATGAGTACATATTATAGCTGTTAAATGAGTGGAGATGATTAGATGTGGTTAATAAATACACATCCAGCAGCTTACGGCAGTCAACACAGCACCCCCCCCTGGCTCACACGGCTGGGAGAATGACGTGATAAGGGATGCATTTGTCACCTGAGAGGTCCCCGATTTCCGTTCTGCATACCATTTTGGCTCTACGCATAAATTTTGATTTTCCCTGGATGATTATTCTTCCATTTTCACTTTCTTTTTACTAACAAACTAACCTAACAAGATACTAAGACTACAAATCTAAATTACACTTTCCTAGAGAAGAAAAAGCGCAAGAATGGTACACAGAACGGAAATGAGATCCCCGGCCGAAATGTTTCCTTCTTGCCAGACTTTGTTTTTCTGAAGTTATCCTCAATTTTCTTTTCATGCCTAGTCTTTTTGAGTCAAGTGAGAATCTCTATTATGCGATGGGATAATGGCAGATTCTGTGACTTCATTCATTACAAAATCAAAGGAGAACTTAGTGTAATAATCTGAATAACAAATGCATCCCTTATCACGTCATTCTCCCAGCTGTGTGAGCCAGGGGGGGTGCTGTGTTGACTGCCGTAAGCTGCTGGATGTGTATTTATTAAGCACATCTAATTATTTCCACTCATTTAACAGCTATAATATGTACTCATCAAAGCTGTAAAAATATCATTGTAATATTTGGTGCAGTCAGATGAAGTTTATTATCCTTGTTTCAGAAAGTTGGCAGAAAGAGATGATTATTACCAAGAGAAGCGTTATAGCGTCTGGTTCTGACAGGCTGTACGTTTTTAGCAAAGAGATGTTGTGATCGTAAAAAGTATGGATATTTTAGCATCATATAGAAGCCCCCCACTGAGACATTCGAATTTTCTTCAGTGTTTATTGTAGGGAAAAAAAGCTCCTGGGACTGCAAGCTAATGTGAAACTGCAATAATCAGAAAATCTTGCTAGAGATCTGAGCGAGTGTCATAATCCCAAACCCAGATTTCCTCTTGAGTTAAATAGGATCTGAGAGAAAATTAACCTGTATTTTTTTTTGTAAGTCAGTGCATTATATTCATTGTTTTTACCTGTTGTTCATTGTACCGTACTGTGCTAAATACCTGTCCCTCTAAATACTAGCCAAAGCAAGAAACACGCAGTACTAATGTCACGGGCCTGTGTGTTTTTTTTTTCTGGCTATATAATCCATTTTCCACTACTGAACCAAATGAATTTCCATTTTTTTAATCAGTCCTATAACTCAATGGTTCTGTGCCGTCATTACCTCATTCTCGTAGTCTATTGCTGCAGTTTGATGCCCGTCTAGCCACCTGCCTGTATCAGTACCTATAATTGTGCGAATGATATATATTTAGTGTGTTATATACAACGTTGCTACTATCCTTACCTTATTCTCAAGGTCTAGGCATCAAGCGTACTGCAGCTTTATAAAAAAAACATACTGCAGCTTTATATATAAACACCCATATGTGGCAATTCATCCAAATTCAGAAAGAAAAAAATGTGCACAATCTTGCATGACGTGTTTTTTTTTTTTTTTTTTTGCTTAACCTCAGTCTGGTTGGCTGAGCGGACCCGTCGACCACAAGTAAGTAGCTGCTTCTGTTTGGCCGCCTTACTGGTACCGGTACTGTACATACACCATAATGAAACGGTGCTTCCGTGGGACAGACAGTGCCTCGTCAGAGTCGGACCAGTGTACGTCCCACGGCAAGGTGCAGGGAAATATGAGGAAGTTGGACTCCCGGGTGGACGCCGCAGCTGCTTCACTCCATCCAAGATACGCAGCGCCACCACGCGTAGGCTCCTCGTCAGCGCCACTTTTCGACTCGCAGAGGATGGCTTGGAGAGCACTGGATTATTAAACGCAATACACAGCACAACATGATAATACAATAACAAGTCTCAGCCATCCACCAACCGAGTAGGCATGTGTCACTGCAGTCTTGTGCCAATCATGTGTTTAAGATCCGTATTCTTGTCTATCATGGAAGCTCCCTAACACGTCTTCCTCAGCGATTAATTTCCGGACATGGCTGGTCAATATCCATCTGTACTTTATTTATGTAGAGTGAGTTGATATTAGAAGGATTTGCGTAACACAGAAGAGGACAGTAAAGTGCAATAAGGAAAATAAATCGCTTAGGAAAAGGTGTTTGGGCTTATAACTGCTCCTAAAATCATCATCAAAGCTTGCAACATTGCCTTCCTCTTTGCAACTGAAGTTCTAAGCATATGGCCAACACTGCTGTCTGTCTCCCTCTTGCATAACAACAATATAACGTAAAAGCCGCATAAAACTACGTGGTATATGGCAGTTATTTTGGCTTGGCAGACTACACATTTTCCGCCGTGATTTAGGTTTGTTTTCTCGTCAGTGAAATGGCGGGGCACAGGGCGACATGGAGGCGATTTGTTTGCGGCCACCCCTTACGTGATTAAGGCGTCTGGCAATAGATAGACGGATTCTCGTCAGTTTAGGAGGTTCCCTAGCACTTCTTCCTTAGCGATTTATTCTTCAAGGTGCCCATTAATATCCTCTTTTTTTGTTTCCTACATCTTTTTACTACTGACATAGGTTGGATGAATGAGACACAAGAAGATAGTAAAGGTGCAGAATCAGAAATAAACCGGTAAGAAAGAGGTGTTAGGGAGCTTGTAGCCGCACCAGAATACCGTCCATAGTCTGCCTCTTATCCCTTAACCCTCTTAATGGTCGAGAACAGTCATGCATTTATCACAAGTAATGGGGAAACTGTGCTTAGCTGTCAGGTATAATACGCTAAAGGTCTTTACTTCGTTGGGTTAAGTTCCCTAGCACTTCTTCCCAAGCGAGTTATTTTGTTTATTAATACATGACTGTCCTCTTCTGTGTTATATAAATCCTTGTAATGTAGCTATAGTCTATATAAATAACATACAAAATTATATTAGCCAGCCATCTCCAAAAATCAATCGCTACAGAAGAGGTGTTTGGGAGCCTACTTAACCTGGAGAATACGCGTCTAAGACTGATAATATCCTCTAGTCTGTCGGTTATGTCGGTGTTGAGATTTAAATAATATAGCGAAAATATATCGGTCATCTCAAAGTGTTACGAATTCTCCCGTATCGAAGAAAATACATCTCTATCCAGACACATCATTCTCCGCCCGCGTCCCTTCCTTGCCGGTAATGGCGAGGGCAGTATAAACAAGAGGATGGTATGGTCAAAAAGGTTGTGTGTGAGAGGCCGAGGGTGTATGTAAGGACGGTGGTGGCCAAGTGGCGAGAGAAGCGGCCTGATGTCTGAAAGAATTTAAATATGATCCCAGGCTGTGGAGGTTACGGTTTAATTAAATTTTGTAGGCTTCTAAACACACACACACAGACAGACAGACAGACACACACACACACACACACACACACACACACACACACACACACACCACACACACACACACACACACATTTCACTGATCTTTCAAGCTACCAGCGACGCATATAATACCTCCACACTAACAGGGTTACATAAGTCCTAAATGAGGCAACCCTGACATGTATACAATAAAGACGGTGGCTATTGGCGTCAAAGTGGTGACATGTGAAGATGTGTGGCATAGACAAGAACTACTGCCCTCAGAGAATGAATTGTGGAGTGTATGTACAGAGGCGGAGAATGAAAAAATGAGTGTGGCAAGGGACAGCTCGACATGGAAGCGATTTGTTTGTGCTCGCCCCTTACGGGTTTGAGGCGACTGGCTAGACAGATGGATAGTTAATATATATGTGTGTGTGTGTGTGTGTGTGTGTGTGTGTGTGTGTGTGTGTGTGTGTGTGT